>JAVIAB010000073.1:5444855-5599855 GCA_032433765.1 Megaustenia siamemsis
CACGCATTACTGTATCTATTGAATCCTTTATTCTATTTAGGATGATTTTACAGAATAATTTTGAGGCAACTGACAAAAGTGTCACGCCTCTCCAATTGTTACAATCTCTAAGATTGCCCTTTTTTGGGATCTTAACAATGATTCCTTTTTCCATTTATGCGTCTCTCTTTTGTCCAAATGATGTTGAACATTTTTTGGAGATGTATTAAATTATGGCTATCAATTGCCTTGAGGATCTCAGCTGTTAACTTATCCTCTCCATGCAGCCTTGTTATTGGTCATTAGCTTTAAGTGGTTTCTATTTCACTCAAGGTGAAATCATCTAAATTTACATCTAATTCTGCTGCTGGTTTTCAGCTTCAAAATCTATTAAACTGTGAGGTAGTGGACGGTTAAGAATTTCTTTGAAGTGTTCCGCCCACGGGCTTTTATTCTGCGCTTGTTGTTAGCATTAATCCAGATTTTGTCTAGAATTGTGGTTCCGCTGGATGTATAGGTGTTTGTCAGCATCTTTTGTACAGTATAAAGAGTTCTGCTGTCTCCTGTAATTGCAGCTGTCTCTGCTTTCTCTGCCAAGTTGTCTATATAAGTTCTTGTATCTCTTCTTGCCGAACTTTTCACTTTGTTGTCTAATTCTTTGTATGTTGCTTTTGCCAGAACCTTTCCAAGATCTGTCTTTACATTAGTCATGCCTCTCTTCGCTTCTCTTCTTTCTTTGATGTATTTCCATGTGGTGTCTGAGATCCAAGCTCGTTTTTTCCATTTTCTTCAGTCCAGCACTTACTTCTGCTGCTGTCCATTAGTATTTTGCTATGTGAGTCCCACATTTCATTGATATCTAAGTCTATTTCACCAAGTGCGGAATAACAATTACTTAGCTCTATGTTAAACTTTTCCTTTATTGCTTCATCTTTCAGTTTATGACTATCATTTTATGTGTAATTGACCTCTTCTGTTGGTTTTCTAAATTTTAATCTTATTTTCCCAATGCACAGGTTTGGTCACTATTAACATCAGCACCTCTGTATGCTCTTACATCTATTAATGATGATCTGATTGTTGTTTAATACATAGGTGGTCAATTTGATTTGATGTTCTATCATCAGAGATATCCATGTTGTTTTGTGGATATTTTTATGTGGAAATAATGTCCCACCTATACTAAATTTTCTATTAAACATAATTCTATTAATCTTTCTCCATTCTGACTTGTTGTATTACAGCCTTCTCTCCCCATCACAGTTCCACTCCTGCGTTATCTTGTCCTACTTTGGCGTTGAAGTCTCCATTACAATTAAAAGATCGTGTTTTTGTATTTTGTTTATAAGTTGTTGCAGTTGGTTATAAAAATCATCCTTAACTTCATCATCAGCTTCGTTAGTAGCGCATAACTTGAATAATTGAAAGTCTTCCATGTTTTGTTTTGTACGTGTTCGTATCAGACGGCTATTTACCGGTTCCCATTCTAATAAACTTCTTGCAGCTTTGTCTGTCATCATTATGCCTACTCCTTCACGGTGTTTTCCTCTTCCCTTCCAGAAAAAACTACTATTTTATTATCAATAGATCTCCTACCTGTTCCAGGCCAGCGCATTTCGCTTAATCCTAAAATATCTAGATCGTACCTGTCCATCTCGCTCGCGACCTGTGCATGTTTCGTCGGAGCGGCCATTGTTCGCACATTCCAGAATCCTATTTTTGTTGTTGTTTTAGGCCGAAAAAACTATCACTACTATCTACTGCTAATTTACACTTCTGTATCAGTCTACGTTCATTACAACATCGTTTTTACGATAGCGGCTTGTTAAACCTCTGATCAACGGTTCTATACCAAGCCGGAGAAAAATAATTCCTCCATTTTGGAAACAACCGGAAACGGACATAGCGACAGTAGGTAGTTGAATTGTGGCAGTAGACAGTAGGTGATGGAGATTGTGCCAGTAGACAGTAGGTGATGGAGATTGTGCCAGTAGACAGTAGGTGATGGAGATTGTGCCAGTAGACAGTAGGTGATGGAGATTGTGGCAGTAGACAGTAGGTGATGGAGATTGTGACAGTAGACAGTTGGTGGTTGAGATTGTGCCAGGAGACAGTAGGTGATGGAGATGATGTGCCAGTCGACAGTAGGTGATGGAGATTGTGATAGTAGACAGTAGGTGGTTGAGATTATGTAATAGACAGTAGGTGATGGAGATTGTGCCAGTAGACAGTAGGTGATTGAGATTGTGCCAGTAGGCAGTAGGTGATGGAGATTGTGCCAGTCGACAGTAGGTGATGGAGATTGTGATAGTAGACATTAGGTGGTTGAGATTGTGGCAGTAGGCAGTAGGTGATGGAGATTTGTGCCAGGAGACAGTAGGTGATGGAGTTTGTGCCAGTAGACAGTAGGTGGTTGAGATTGTGCCTGTAGACAGTAGGTGATTGAGATTTTGACAGTAGACAGTAGGTGATGGAGATTGTGCCAGTAGACAGTAGGTGATGGAGATTGTGGCAGTAGACAATAGGTGATGGAGATTTGTGGCAGTAGACAGTTGGTGATAGAGATTGTGGCAGTAGACTAGGTGATGGAGATTGTGGCAGTAGACAGTAGGTGATGGAGATTGCGGCAGTAGACAGTATGTGATGGAGATTGTGCCAGTAAAGAGTTGGTGATGCAGATTGTGCCAGTAGACAATAGGTGGTGGAGATTGTGCCAGTAGTCAGTAGGTGATGGAGATTGTGCCAGTAGTCAGTAGGTGATGGAGATTGTGGCAGTAGACAATAGGTGATGGAGATTGTTGCAGTAGAAAGTTGGTGATTGACATTGTGCCAGTAGACAGTAGGTGGTGGATATTGTGGCAGTAAACAATAGGTGATGGAGATTGTGGCAGTAGACAGTAGGTGATGGAGATTGTGACAGTAGACAGTAGGTAATGGAGATTGTGCCAGTAGACAGTAGATGATGGAGATTCGGCCAGTAGTCAGTAGGTGGTGGAGAGTGTGCCAGTAGACAGTAGGTGATGGAGATTGTGGCAGTAGGTCGTTGAGATTGTGGCAGTAGACAGTAGGTGATGGAGATTGTGCCAGTAAAAGTAGGTGATGGAGATAGACCTAGTAGACATTAGGTGATGGAGATTGTGCCAGTCTACAGAAGGTGATGGAGATTGTGATAGCAGACAGTAGGTAGTTGAAATTGTGGCAGTAGACAGTAGGTGATGGAGATTGTGGCCAGTAGACAGTAGGTGATGGAGATTGTGCCAGTAGACAGTAGGTGATGGAGATTTGTGCCAGTAGACAGTAGGTGATGGAGATTGTGGCAGTAGACAGTAGGTGATGGAGATTGTGACAGTAGACAGTTGGTGGTTGAGATTGTGCCAGGAGACAGTAGGTGATGGAGATTGTGCCAGTCGACAGTAGGTGATGGAGATTGTGATAGTAGACAGTAGGTGGTGGTGAGATTATGGTAATAGACAGTAGGTGATGGAGATTGTGCCAGTAGACAGTAGGTGATTGAAGATTGTGCCAGTAGGCAGTAGGTGATGGAGATTGTGCCAGTCGACAGTAGGTGATGGAGATTGTGATAGTAGACATTAGGTGGTTGAGATTGTGGCAGTAGGCAGTAGGTGATGGAGATTGTGCCAGGAGACAGTAGGTGATGGAGTTTGTGCCAGTAGACAGTAGGTGGTTGAGATTGTGCCTGTAGACAGTAGGTGATTGAGATTTTGACAGTAGACAGTAGGTGATGGAGATTGTGCCAGTAGACAGTAGGTGATGGAGATTGTGACAGTAGACAGTAGGTGGTTGATGTTGTAACAGTAGACAGTAGGTGATGGAGATTTGTGACAGTAGACAGTAGATGATGGAGATTGTGACAGTAGACAGTAGGTGATGGAGATTGTGGCAGTAGGCAGCAGGTGATGGAGATTGTGCCAGAGACAGTAGGTGATGGAGTTTGTGCCAGTAGACAGTAGGTGGTTGAGATTGTGCCTGTAGACAGTAGGTGATTGAGATTTTGACAGTAGACAGTAGGTGATGGAGATTGTGCCAGTAGACAGTAGGTGATGGAGATTGTGACAGTAGGTGGTTGATGTTGTAACAGTAGACAGTAGTGATGGAGATTTTGACAGTAGACAGTAGATGATGGAGATTGTGACAGTAGACAATAGGTGGTTGAGATTGTGCAAGTAAACTGTAGGTGATGGAGATTGTGCCAGTAGACAGTAGGTGATGGAGATTGTGGCAGTAGACAGTATGCCATGGAGATTGTGACAGTAGACAATAGGTGATATAGATTGTTCCAGTAGTCAGTAGGTGATGGAGATTGTGCCAGAAGACAGTAGGTGATGGAGATTGTGCCAGTAGAGAGTTGGTGATGCAGATTGTGCCAGTAGACAATAGGTTATGGAGATTGTGCCAGTAGTCAGTAGGTGATGGAGATTGTGCCAGTAGTCAGTAGGTGATGGAGATTGTGGCAGTAGACAATAGGTGATGGAGATTGTTGCAGTAGAAAGTTGGTGATTGACATTGTGCCAGTAGACAGTAGGTGGAGGATATTGTGGCAGTAGACAATAGGTGATGGAGATTGTGGCAGTAGACAATAGGTGATGGAGATTGTGGCAGTAGACAATAGGTGATGGAGGTTGTGGCAGTAGACAATAGGTGATGGAGATTGTGCCAGTAGTCAGTAGGAGATGGAGATTTTGACAGTAGACAATAGGTGATGGAGATTGTGCCAGTAGACAGTAGGTGATGGAGATTGTGACAGTAGGTGGTTGATGTTGTAACAGTAGACAGTAGGTGATGGAGATTGTGACAGTAGACAGTAGATGATGGAGATTGTGACAGTAGACAGTAGGTGATGGAGATTATGACAGTAGACAGTAGGTGGTTGAGATTGTGCAAGTAAACAGTAGGTGATGGAGATTGTGCCAGTAGACAGTAGGTGATGGAGTTTGTGGCAGTAGACAGTAGGTGGTTGAGATTGTGACAGTAGACAGTAGGTGATAGAGATTGTGCCAGTAGACAGTAGGTGATGGAGATTGTGCCAGTAGACAGTAGGTGATGGATATTGTGGCAGTAGACAGTATGCCATGGAGATTGTGACAGTAGACAATAGGTGATATAGATTGTGCCAGTAGTCAGTAGGTGATGGAGATTGTGCCAGAAGACAGTAGGTGATGGAGTTTGTGCCAGTAGAGAGTTGGTGATGCAGATTGTGCCAGTAGACAATAGGTGATGGAGATTGTGCCAGTAGTCAGTAGGTGATGGAGATTGTGCCAGTAGTCAGTAGGTGATGGAGATTGTGGCAGTAGACAATAGGTGATGGAGATTGTTGCAGTAGAAAGTTGGTGATTGACATTGTGCCAGTAGACAGTAGGTGGTGGATATTGTGGCAGTAGACAATAGGTGATGGAGATTGTGGCAGTAGACAATAGGTGATGGAGATTGTGGCAGTGGACAATAGGTGATGGAGGTTGTGGCAGTAGACAATAGGTGATGGAGATTGTGCCAGTAGTCAGTAGGTGATGGAGATTGTGGCTGTAGACAATAGGTGATGGAGATTGTGCCAGTAGACAATAGGTGATGGAGATTGTGGCAGTAGACAATAGGTGATGGAGATTGTGGCAGTAGACAATAGGTGATGGATATTGTGCCAGTAGTCAGTAGGTGATGGAGATTGTGGCTGTAGACAATAGGTGATGGAGGTTGTGGCAGTAGACAATAGGTGATGGAAATTGTGCCAGTAGTCAGTAGGTGATGGAGATTGTGGCTGTAGACAATAGGTGATGGAGATTGTGGCAGTAGACAATAGGTGATGGAGGTTGTGGCAGTAGACAATAGGTGATGGAGATTGTGCCAGTAGTCAGTAGGTGATGGAGATTGTGGCTGTAGACAATAGGTGATGGAGATTGTGCCAGTAGACAATGGGTGATGGAGATTGTGGCAGTAGACAATAGGTGATGGAGATTGTGGCAGTAGACAATAGGTGATGGATATTGTGCCAGTAGTCAGTAGGTGATGGAGATTGTGGCTGTAGACAATAGGTGATGGAGATTGTGGCAGTAGAAAGTTGGTGATTGACATTGTGCCATTAGACAGTAGGTGATGCAGATTGTGCCAGTTGACAGTAGGTGAGGAGATTGTGCCGTCGACAGAAGGTGATGGAGATTGTGATAGTAGACAGTAGGTGGTTGATATTGTGGCAGTAGACAGTAGGTGATGGAGATTGTGGCAGTAGACAGTAGGTGATAGAGATTGTGGCAGTAGACAATGGTGATGGAGATTGTGGCAGTAGACAATAGGTGATGGAGATTGTGGCAGTAGACAGTTGGTGATAGAGATTGTGGCAGTAGACAATAGGTGATGGAGATTGTGGCAGTAGACAGTAGGTGATGGAGATTGCGGCAGTAGACAGTATGTGATGGAGATTGTGCCAGTAAAGAGTTGGTGATGCAGATTGTGCCAGTAGACAATAGGTGATGGAGATTGTGCCAGTAGTCAGTAGGTGATGGAGATTGTGCCAGTAGTCAGTAGGTGATGGAGATTGTGGCAGTAGACAATAGGTGATGGAGATTGTGGCAGTAGACAGTAGGTGATGGAGATTGTGACAGTAGACAGTAGGTAATGGAGATTGTGCCAGTAAACAGTAGATGATGGAGATTCGCCAGTAGTCAGTAGGTGGTGGAGATTGTGCCAGTAGACAGTAGTGATGGAGATTGTGGCAGTAGGTCGTTGAGATTGTGGCAGTAGACAGTAGGTGATGGAGATTGTGCCAGTAAAAAGTAGGTGATGGAGATAGACCCAGTAGACATTAGGTGATGGAGATTGTGCCAGTCTACAGAAGGTGATGGAGATTGTGATAGCAGACAGTCTATCTATTGACCTTTCGAGCCGTAACCGGCCCATAGGGCGTAGACCAAGATACACCTTCTCCTATATGAATTTTTGTTCTAGCAGTTTTCTTTTAAAGATATTTTATCAAATCTCGCCATCTGTCTCTGTTCTGTGCAAGCAGTTCTATCTCATTGAGGGAGCCGATTCCTGCTGCTCTTGCCTCTCTCATCAATGTTCTTCTCAGTGTCTCCCTGGGTCTTCCTCTTTTTCTTTTACCTGTTGTTTCCCATATGAGGGCTTGCTTTGCTATTCGATTATTATCTCTTCTCATCACATGTCCAACGTATGACCATCGTCTTTTCTTTATTACTGAAGATATTAGTGGTTGATTGGCGATTTCTCTAATTTCCTCGTTTGTTTTGAATTCGTTCCATTCTATACCAAGTATTTTCCTTAGACATTTATTTTCGAATGCGTTCAACTTTGTTTCTATATCTCTTGTTGTTTTCCAGCTTTCACACGCATACGTAAGGGTTGATAGTACATTTGATTTGAATAGCCTAAGTTTTGTGTTTGTGCTAATGAGTTTTGATTTCCACAACTTTTCAAGGCTTCTGAAAGACATTGCTGCTTTAGCCAGTCTGATTCTAATTTCTTTGCTCGTATCCCCTTCTCGATCAATGTGACTTCCAAGATAGATGAAGTGATCGATCTCTTCTACTGGTTTGTTTTTCCATGTATATTTTGTCACTTGTTGGAATTAAACTTTTCATGACTTTAGTCTTTTCATGATTGACCTCAAGCCCATTTTGCTGGCTATTGATGATAGTTCATTTGTGTTTTCCTGCATCGTTTTTATCTGATTGCTGATGAGAACTATGTCATCAGCAAAGTCCAGGTCCTCCAAATGGTCTCCTTGTATCCATTCGATGCCTTATTACCAGTGCAGCATTTCTTCATTATGAAGTCCATAACAATTCCAAATAACAAGGGCGATAAAATACATCCTTGTTTAACCCCAGTTTCTATTGGGAACATTCGCTCAGTCCTTCCTCTGTTCGAACTGCACATGTGTAACCATCATACATGTCTTTGATAATATTTATGATTTTTGATGGTAAGCCATATTGCTTCAGAATTTCCACAAAGAATCTCTATGAATACTATCAAATGCTTTTTTGAAGTCGATGAAGTTAAGTACAAAAGGTTTTTGCTTTTCAATGTGTTCCTCCAATATAAGTCGTAGAGTGAAAATGTGGTCAAGACAGCTTCTCCCTTTTCTAAACCCAGCCTGTTCTTCACGCATTACTGTATCTATTGAATCCTTTATTCTATTTAGGATGATTTTACAGAATAATTTTGAGGCAACTGACAAAAGTGTCACGCCTCTCCAATTGTTACAATCTCTAAGATTGCCCTTTTTTGGGATCTTAACAATGATTCCTTTTTTCCATTTATGAGGCGTCTTCTCTGTTTTCCCAAATGATGTTGAACATTTTTTGGAGATGTATTAATTATGGCTATCAATTGCCTTGAGGATCTCAGCTGTTAACTTATCCTCTCCAGCAGCCTTGTTATTGGTCATTAGCTTTAAGGTGGTTTCTATTTCACTCAAGGTGAAGTCATCTAAATTTACATCTAATTCTGCTGCTGGTGTTTCAGCTTCAAAATCTATTAAACTGTGAGGTAGTGGACGGTTAAGAATTTCTTTGAAGTGTTCCGCCCAACGGGCTTTTATGTCTGCGCTTGTTGTTAGCATTAATCCAGATTTGTCTAGAATTGGTGTTCCACTGGATGTATAGGTGTTTGTCAGCATCTTTTGTACAGTATAAAGAGTTCTGCTGTCTCCTGTAATTGCAGCTGTCTCTGCTTTCTCTGCCAAGTTGTCTATATAAGTTCTTGTATCTCTTCTTGCCGAACTTTTCACTTTGTTGTCTAATTCTTTGTATGTTGCTTTTGCCAGAACCTTTCCAAGATCTGTCTTTACATTAGTCATGGCTCTCTTCGCTTCTCTTCTTTCTTTGATGTATTTCCATGTGGTGTCTGAGATCCAAGCTCGTTTTTCCATTTTCTTCAGTCCAGCACTTGCTTCTGCTGCTGTCATTAGTATTTTGCTCTGTGAGTCCCACATTTCATTGATATCTAAGTCTATTTCACCAAGTGCTGAATAACAATTACTTAGCTCTATGTTAAACTTTTCCTTTATTGCTTCATCTTTCAGTTTATGACTATCAATTTTATGTGTAATTGACCTCTTCTGTTGGTTTCTAAATTTTAATCTTATTTTCCCAATGCACAGGTTGTGGTCACTATTAACATCAGCACCTCTGTATGCTCTTACATCTATTAATGATGATCTGAATTGTTGTTTAATACATAGGTGGTCAATTTGATTTGATGTTCTATCATCAGGAGATATCCATGTTGTTTTGTGGATATTTTTATGTGGAAATAATGTCCCACCTATAACTAAATTTTCTATTAAACATAATTCTATTAATCTTTCTCCATTCTGACTTGTTGTATTACAGCCTTCTCTCCCCATCACATGTTCCACTCCTGCGTTATCTTGTCCTACTTTGGCGTTGAAGTCTCCCATTACAATTAAAAGATCGTGTTTTGGTATTTTGTTTATAAGTTGTTGCAGTTGGTTATAAAAATCATCCTTAACTTCATCATCAGCTTCGTTAGTAGGCGCATAACATTGAATAATTGAAAGTCTTCCATGTTTTGTTTTGTATCGTGTTCGTATCAGACGGCTATTTACCGGTTCCCATTCTAATAAACTTCTTGCAGCTTTGTCTGTCATCATTATGCCTACTCCTTCACGGTGTTTTCCATCTTCCCTTCCAGAAAAAACTACTATTTTATTATCAATAGATCTCCTACCTGTTCCAGGCCAGCGCATTTCGCTTAATCCTAAAATATCTAGATCGTACCTGTCCATCTCGCTCGCGACCTGTGCATGTTTCGTCGGAGCGGCCATTGTTCGCACATTCCAGAATCCTATTTTTGTTGTTGTTTTAGGGCCGAAAAAACTATCACTACTATCTACTGCTAATTTACACATTCTGTATCAGGTCTACGTTTCATTAACAACATCGTTTTTACGATAGCGGCTTGTTAAACCTCTGATCAACGGTTCTATACCAAGCCGGAGAAAAATAATTCCTCCATTTTGGAAACAACCGGAAACGGACATAGCAGACAGTAGGTAGTTGAAATTGTGGCAGTAGACAGTAGGTGATGGAGATTGTGCCAGTAGACAGTAGGTGATGGAGATTGTGCCAGTAGACAGTAGGTGATGGAGATTGTGCCAGTAGACAGTAGGTGATGGAGATTGTGGCAGTAGACAGTAGGTGATGGAGATTGTGACAGTAGACAGTTGGTGGTTGAGATTGTGCCAGGAGACAGTAGGTGATGGAGATTGTGCCAGTCGACAGTAGGTGATGGAGATTGTGATAGTAGACAGTAGGTGGTTGAGATTATGGTAATAGACAGTAGGTGATGGAGATTGTGCCAGTAGACAGTAGGTGATTGAAGATTGTGCCAGTAGGCAGTAGGTGATGGAGATTGTGCCAGTCGACAGTAGGTGATGGAGATTGTGATAGTAGACATTAGGTGGTTGAGATTGTGGCAGTAGGCAGTAGGTGATGGAGATTGTGCCAGAGACAGTAGGTGATGGAGTTTGTGCCAGTAGACAGTAGGTGGTTGAGATTGTGCCTGTAGACAGTAGGTGATTGAGATTTTGACAGTAGACAGTAGGTGATGGAGATTGTGCCAGTAGACAGTAGGTGATGGAGATTGTGGCAGTAGACAATAGGTGATGGAGATTGTGGCAGTAGACAGTTGGTGATAGAGATTGTGGCAGTAGACAATAGGTGATGGAGATTGTGGCAGTAGACAGTAGGTGATGGAGATTGCGGCAGTAGACAGTATGTGATGGAGATTGTGCCAGTAAAGAGTTGGTGATGCAGATTGTGCCAGTAGACAATAGGTGGTGGAGATTGTGCCAGTAGTCAGTAGGTGATGGAGATTGTGCCAGTAGTCAGTAGGTGATGGAGATTGTGGCAGTAGACAATAGGTGATGGAGATTGTTGCAGTAGAAAGTTGGTGATTGACATTGTGCCAGTAGACAGTAGGTGGTGGATATTGTGGCAGTAAACAATAGGTGATGGAGATTGTGGCAGTAGACAGTAGGTGATGGAGATTGTGACAGTAGACAGTAGGTAATGGAGATTGTGCCAGTAGACAGTAGATGATGGAGATTCGGCCAGTAGTCAGTAGGTGGTGGAGATTGTGCCAGTAGACAGTAGGTGATGGAGATTGTGGCAGTAGGTCGTTGAGATTGTGGCAGTAGACAGTAGGTGATGGAGATTGTGCCAGTAAAAGTAGGTGATGGAGATAGACCTAGTAGACATTAGGTGATGGAGATTGTGCCAGTCTACAGAAGGTGATGGAGATTGTGATAGCAGACAGTAGGTAGTTGAAATTGTGGCAGTAGACAGTAGGTGATGGAGATTGTGCCAGTAGACAGTAGGTGATGGAGATTGTGCCAGTAGACAGTAGGTGATGGAGATTGTGCCAGTAGACAGTAGGTGATGGAGATTGTGGCAGTAGACAGTAGGTGATGGAGATTGTGACAGTAGACAGTTGGTGGTTGAGATTGTGCCAGGAGACAGTAGGTGATGGAGATTGTGCCAGTCGACAGTAGGTGATGGAGATTGTGATAGTAGACAGTAGGTGGTTGAGATTATGGTAATAGACAGTAGGTGATGGAGATTGTGCCAGTAGACAGTAGGTGATTGAAGATTGTGCCAGTAGGCAGTAGGTGATGGAGATTGTGCCAGTCGACAGTAGGTGATGGAGATTGTGATAGTAGACATTAGGTGGTTGAGATTGTGGCAGTAGGCAGTAGGTGATGGAGATTGTGCCAGGAGACAGTAGGTGATGGAGTTTGTGCCAGTAGACAGTAGGTGGTTGAGATTGTGCCTGTAGACAGTAGGTGATTGAGATTTTGACAGTAGACAGTAGGTGATGGAGATTGTGCCAGTAGACAGTAGGTGATGGAGATTGTGACAGTAGACAGTAGGTGGTTGATGTTGTAACAGTAGACAGTAGGTGATGGAGATTGTGACAGTAGACAGTAGATGATGGAGATTGTGACAGTAGACAGTAGGTGATGGAGATTGTGGCAGTAGGCAGCAGGTGATGGAGATTGTGCCAGGAGACAGTAGGTGATGGAGTTTGTGCCAGTAGACAGTAGGTGGTTGAGATTGTGCCTGTAGACAGTAGGTGATTGAGATTTTGACAGTAGACAGTAGGTGATGGAGATTGTGCCAGTAGACAGTAGGTGATGGAGATTGTGACAGTAGGTGGTTGATGTTGTAACAGTAGACAGTAGGTGATGGAGATTTTGACAGTAGACAGTAGATGATGGAGATTGTGACAGTAGACAATAGGTGGTTGAGATTGTGCAAGTAAACTGTAGGTGATGGAGATTGTGCCAGTAGACAGTAGGTGATGGAGATTGTGGCAGTAGACAGTATGCCATGGAGATTGTGACAGTAGACATAGGTGATATAGATTGTTCCAGTAGTCAGTAGGTGATGGAGATTGTGCCAGAAGACAGTAGGTGATGGAGATTGTGCCAGTAGAGAGTTGGTGATGCAGATTGTGCCAGTAGACAATAGGTGATTGAGATTGTGCCAGTAGTCAGTAGGTGATGGAGATTGTGCCAGTAGTCAGTAGGTGATGGAGATTGTGGCAGTAGACAATAGGTGATGGAGATTGTTGCAGTAGAAAGTTGGTGATTGACATTGTGCCAGTAGACAGTAGGTGGAGGATATTGTGGCAGTAGACAATAGGTGATGGAGATTGTGGCAGTAGACAATAGGTGATGGAGATTGTGGCAGTAGACAATAGGTGATGGAGGTTGTGGCAGTAGACAATAGGTGATGGAGATTGTGCCAGTAGTCAGTAGGAGATGGAGATTTTGACAGTAGACAATAGGTGATGGAGATTGTGCCAGTAGACAGTAGGTGATGGAGATTGTGACAGTAGGTGGTTGATGTTGTAACAGTAGACAGTAGGTGATGGAGATTGTGACAGTAGACAGTAGATGATGGAGATTGTGACAGTAGACAGTAGGTGATGGAGATTATGACAGTAGACAGTAGGTGGTTGAGATTGTGCAAGTAAACAGTAGGTGATGGAGATTGTGCCAGTAGACAGTAGGTGATGGAGTTTGTGGCAGTAGACAGTAGGTGGTTGAGATTGTGACAGTAGACAGTAGGTGATAGAGATTGTGCCAGTAGACAGTAGGTGATGGAGATTGTGCCAGTAGACAGTAGGTGATGGATATTGTGGCAGTAGACAGTATGCCATGGAGATTGTGACAGTAGACAATAGGTGATATAGATTGTGCCAGTAGTCAGTAGGTGATGGAGATTGTGCCAGAAGACAGTAGGTGATGGAGTTTGTGCCAGTAGAGAGTTGGTGATGCAGATTGTGCCAGTAGACAATAGGTGATGGAGATTGTGCCAGTAGTCAGTAGGTGATGGAGATTGTGCCAGTAGTCAGTAGGTGATGGAGATTGTGCCAGTAGTCAGTAGGTGATGGAGATTGTGCCAGTAGTCAGTAGGTGATGGAGATTGTGGCAGTAGACAATAGGTGATGGAGATTGTTGCAGTAGAAAGTGGTGATTGACATTGTGCCAGTAGACAGTAGGTGGTGGATATTGTGGCAGTAGACAATAGGTGATGGAGATTGTGGCAGTAGACAATAGGTGATGGAGATTGTGGCAGTGGACAATAGGTGATGGAGGTTGTGGCAGTAGACAATAGGTGATGGAGATTGTGCCAGTAGTCAGTAGGTGATGGAGATTGTGGCTGTAGACAATAGGTGATGGAGATTGTGCCAGTAGACAATAGGTGATGGAGATTGTGGCAGTAGACAATAGGTGATGGAGATTGTGGCAGTAGACAATAGGTGATGGATATTGTGCCAGTAGTCAGTAGGTGATGGAGATTGTGGCTGTAGACAATAGGTGATGGAGGTTGTGGCAGTAGACAATAGGTGATGGAAATTGTGCCAGTAGTCAGTAGGTGATGGAGATTGTGGCTGTAGACAATAGGTGATGGAGATTGTGGCAGTAGACAATAGGTGATGGAGGTTGTGGCAGTAGACAATAGGTGATGGAGATTGTGCCAGTAGTCAGTAGGTGATGGAGATTGTGGCTGTAGACAATAGGTGATGGAGATTGTGCCAGTAGACAATGGGTGATGGAGATTGTGGCAGTAGACAATAGGTGATGGAGATTGTGGCAGTAGACAATAGGTGATGGATATTGTGCCAGTAGTCAGTAGGTGATGGAGATTGTGGCTGTAGACAATAGGTGATGGAGATTGTGGCAGTAGAAAGTTGGTGATTGACATTGTGCCATTAGACAGTAGGTGATGCAGATTGTGCCAGTTGACAGTAGGTGAAGGAGATTGTGCCAGTCGACAGAAGGTGATGGAGATTGTGATAGTAGACAGTAGGTGGTTGATATTGTGGCAGTAGACAGTAGGTGATGGAGATTGTGGCAGTAGACAGTAGGTGATAGAGATTGTGGCAGTAGACAATAGGTGATGGAGATTGTGGCAGTAGACAATAGGTGATGGAGATTGTGGCAGTAGACAGTTGGTGATAGAGATTGTGGCAGTAGACAATAGGTGATGGAGATTGTGGCAGTAGACAGTAGGTGATGGAGATTGCGGCAGTAGACAGTATGTGATGGAGATTGTGCCAGTAAAGAGTTGGTGATGCAGATTGTGCCAGTAGACAATAGGTGATGGAGATTGTGCCAGTAGTCAGTAGGTGATGGAGATTGTGCCAGTAGTCAGTAGGTGATGGAGATTGTGGCAGTAGACAATAGGTGATGGAGATTGTGGCAGTAGACAGTAGGTGATGGAGATTGTGACAGTAGACAGTAGGTAATGGAGATTGTGCCAGTAAACAGTAGATGATGGAGATTCGGCCAGTAGTCAGTAGGTGGTGGAGATTGTGCCAGTAGACAGTAGGTGATGGAGATTGTGGCAGTAGGTCGTTGAGATTGTGGCAGTAGACAGTAGGTGATGGAGATTGTGCCAGTAAAAAGTAGGTGATGGAGATAGACCCAGTAGACATTAGGTGATGGAGATTGTGCCAGTCTACAGAAGGTGATGGAGATTGTGATAGCAGACAGTCTATCTATTGACCTTTCGAGCCGTAACCGGCCCATAGGGCGTAGACCAAGATACACCTTCTCCTATATGAATTTTTGTTCTAGCAGTTTTCTTTTAAAGATATTTTATCAAATCTCGCCATCTGTCTCTGTTCTGTGCAAGCAGTTCTATCTCATTGAGGGAGCCGATTCCTGCTGCTCTTGCCTCTCTCATCAATGTTCTTCTCAGTGTCTCCCTGGGTCTTCCTCTTTTTCTTTTACCTGTTGTTTCCCATATGAGGGCTTGCTTTGCTATTCGATTATTATCTCTTCTCATCACATGTCCAACGTATGACCATCGTCTTTTCTTTATTACTGAAGATATTAGTGGTTGATTGGCGATTTCTCTAATTTCCTCGTTTGTTTTGAATTCGTTCCATTCTATACCAAGTATTTTCCTTAGACATTTATTTTCGAATGCGTTCAACTTTGTTTCTATATCTCTTGTTGTTTTCCAGCTTTCACACGCATACGTAAGGGTTGATAGTACATTTGATTTGAATAGCCTAAGTTTTGTGTTTGTGCTAATGAGTTTTGATTTCCACAACTTTTCAAGGCTTCTGAAAGACATTGCTGCTTTAGCCAGTCTGATTCTAATTTCTTTGCTCGTATCCCCTTCTCGATCAATGTGACTTCCAAGATAGATGAAGTGATCGATCTCTTCTACTGGTTTGTTTTCCATGTATATTTTGTCACTTGTTGGAATTAAACTTTTCATGACTTTAGTCTTTTCATGATTGACCTCAAGCCCAATTTTGCTGGCTATTGATGATAGTTCATTTGTGTTTTCCTGCATCGTTTTTATCTGATTGCTGATGAGAACTATGTCATCAGCAAAGTCCAGGTCCTCCAAATGGTCTCCTTGTATCCATTCGATGCCTTTATTACCAGTGCAGCATTTCTTCATTATGAAGTCCATAACAATTCCAAATAACAAGGCGATAAAATACATCCTTGTTTAACCCCAGTTTCTATTGGGAAACATTCGCTCAGTCCTTCCTCTGTTCGAACTGCACATGTGTAACCATCATACATGTCTTTGATAATATTTATGATTTTTGATGGTAAGCCATATTGCTTCAGAATTTTCCACAAAGAATCTCTATGAATACTATCAAATGCTTTTTTGAAGTCGATGAAGTTAAGTACAAAAGGTTTTTGCTTTTCAATGTGTTCCTCCAATATAAGTCGTAGAGTGAAAATGTGGTCAAGACAGCTTCTCCCTTTTCTAAACCCAGCCTGTTCTTCACGCATTACTGTATCTATTGAATCCTTTATTCTATTTAGGATGATTTTACAGAATAATTTTGAGGCAACTGACAAAAGTGTCACGCCTCTCCAATTGTTACAATCTCTAAGATTGCCCTTTTTGGGATCTTAACAATGATTCCTTTTTTCCATTTATGAGGCGTCTTCTCTGTTTTCCAAATGATGTTGAACATTTTTTGGAGATGTATTAAATTATGGCTATCAATTGCCTTGAGGATCTCAGCTGTTAACTTATCCTCTCCAGCAGCCTTGTTATTGGTCATTAGCTTTAAGGTGGTTTCTATTTCACTCAAGGTGAAGTCATCTAAATTTACATCTAATTCTGCTGCTGGTGTTTCAGCTTCAAAATCTATTAAACTGTGAGGTAGTGGACGGTTAAGAATTTCTTTGAAGTGTTCCGCCCAACGGGCTTTTATGTCTGCGCTTGTTGTTAGCATTAATCCAGATTTGTCTAGAATTGGTGTTCCACTGGATGTATAGGTGTTTGTCAGCATCTTTTGTACAGTATAAAGAGTTCTGCTGTCTCCTGTAATTGCAGCTGTCTCTGCTTTCTCTGCCAAGTTGTCTATATAAGTTCTTGTATCTCTTCTTGCCGAACTTTTCACTTTGTTGTCTAATTCTTTGTATGTTGCTTTTGCCAGAACCTTTCCAAGATCTGTCTTTACATTAGTCATGGCTCTCTTCGCTTCTCTTCTTTCTTTGATGTATTTCCATGTGGTGTCTGAGATCCAAGCTCGTTTTTTCCATTTTCTTCAGTCCAGCACTTGCTTCTGCTGCTGTCATTAGTATTTTGCTCTGTGAGTCCCACATTTCATTGATATCTAAGTCTATTTCACCAAGTGCTGAATAACAATTACTTAGCTCTATGTTAAACTTTTCCTTTATTGCTTCATCTTTCAGTTTATGACTATCAATTTTATGTGTAATTGACCTCTTCTGTTGGTTTCTAAATTTTAATCTTATTTTCCCAATGCACAGGTTGTGGTCACTATTAACATCAGCACCTCTGTATGCTCTTACATCTATTAATGATGATCTGAATTGTTGTTTAATACATAGGTGGTCAATTTGATTTGATGTTCTATCATCAGGAGATATCCATGTTGTTTTGTGGATATTTTTATGTGGAAATAATGTCCCACCTATAACTAAATTTTCTATTAAACATAATTCTATTAATCTTTCTCCATTCTGACTTGTTGTATTACAGCCTTCTCTCCCCATCACATGTTCCACTCCTGCGTTATCTTGTCCTACTTTGGCGTTGAAGTCTCCCATTACAATTAAAAGATCGTGTTTTGGTATTTTGTTTATAAGTTGTTGCAGTTGGTTATAAAAATCATCCTTAACTTCATCATCAGCTTCGTTAGTAGGCGCATAACATTGAATAATTGAAAGTCTTCCATGTTTTGTTTTGTATCGTGTTCGTATCAGACGGCTATTTACCGGTTCCCATTCTAATAAACTTCTTGCAGCTTTGTCTGTCATCATTATGCCTACTCCTTCACGGTGTTTTCCATCTTCCCTTCCAGAAAAAACTACTATTTTATTATCAATAGATCTCCTACCTGTTCCAGGCCAGCGCATTTCGCTTAATCCTAAAATATCTAGATCGTATCTGTCCATCTCGCTCGCGACCTGTGCATGTTTCGTCGGAGCGGCCATTGTTCGCACATTCCAGAATCCTATTTTTGTTGTTGTTTTAGGCCGAAAAAACTATCACTACTATCTACTGCTAATTTACACATTCTGTATCAGGTCTACGTTTCATTAACAACATCGTTTTTACGATAGCGGCTTGTTAAACCTCTGATCAACGGTTCTATACCAAGCCGGAGAAAAATAATTCCTCCATTTTGGAAACAACCGGAAACGGACATAGCAGACAGTAGGTAGTTGAAATTGTGGCAGTAGACAGTAGGTGATGGAGATTGTGCCAGTAGACAGTAGGTGATGGAGATTGTGCCAGTAGACAGTAGGTGATGGAGATTGTGCCAGTAGACAGTAGGTGATGGAGATTGTGGCAGTAGACAGTAGGTGATGGAGATTGTGACAGTAGACAGTTGGTGGTTGAGATTGTGCCAGGAGACAGTAGGTGATGGAGATTGTGCCAGTCGACAGTAGGTGATGGAGATTGTGATAGTAGACAGTAGGTGGTTGAGATTATGGTAATAGACAGTAGGTGATGGAGATTGTGCCAGTAGACAGTAGGTGATTGAAGATTGTGCCAGTAGGCAGTAGGTGATGGAGATTGTGCCAGTCGACAGTAGGTGATGGAGATTGTGATAGTAGACATTAGGTGGTTGAGATTGTGGCAGTAGGCAGTAGGTGATGGAGATTGTGCCAGGAGACAGTAGGTGATGGAGTTTGTGCCAGTAGACAGTAGGTGGTTGAGATTGTGCCTGTAGACAGTAGGTGATTGAGATTTTGACAGTAGACAGTAGGTGATGGAGATTGTGCCAGTAGACAGTAGGTGATGGAGATTGTGACAGTAGACAGTAGGTGGTTGATGTTGTAACAGTAGACAGTAGGTGATGGAGATTGTGACAGTAGACAGTAGATGATGGAGATTGTGACAGTAGACAGTAGGTGATGGAGATTGTGGCAGTAGGCAGTAGGTGATGGAGATTGTGCCAGGAGACAGTAGGTGATGGAGTTTGTGCCAGTAGACAGTAGGTGGTTGAGATTGTGCCTGTAGACAGTAGGTGATTGAGATTTTGACAGTAGACAGTAGGTGATGGAGATTGTGCCAGTAGACAGTAGGTGATGGAGATTGTGACAGTAGGTGGTTGATGTTGTAACAGTAGACAGTAGGTGATGGAGATTGTGACAGTAGACAGTAGATGATGGAGATTGTGACAGTAGACAGTAGGTGATGGAGATTATGACAGTAGACAGTAGGTGGTTGAGATTGTGCAAGTAAACTGTATGTGATGGAGATTGTGCCAGTAGACAGTAGGTGATGGAGATTGTGGCAGTAGACAGTATGCCATGGAGATTGTGACAGTAGACAATAGGTGATATAGATTGTTCCAGTAGTCAGTAGGTGATGGAGATTGTGCCAGAGACAGTAGGTGATGGAGATTGTGCCAGTAGAGAGTTGGTGATGCAGATTGTGCCAGTAGACAATAGTTTATGGAGATTGTGCCAGTAGTCAGTAGGTGATGGAGATTGTGCCAGTAGTCAGTAGGTGATGGAGATTGTGGCAGTAGACAATAGGTGATGGAGATTGTGCAGTAGAAAGTTGGTGATTGACATTGTGCCAGTAGACAGTAGGTGGAGGGATATTGTGGCAGTAGACAATAGGTGATGGAGATTGTGGCAGTAGACAATAGGTGATGGAGATTGTGGCAGTAGACAGTAGGTGATGGAGATTGTGGCAGTAGACAGTAGGTGATGGAGATTGTGCCAGTAGACAGTAGGTGATGGAGATTGTGGCTGTAGACAATAGGTGATGGAGATTGTGGCAGTAGACAGTAGGTGATGGAGATTGTGGCAGTAGACAGTAGGTGATGGAGATTGTGGCAGTAGACAATAGGTGATGGAGATTGTGGCAGTAGACAATAGGTGATGGAGATTGTGCCAGTAGTCAGTAGGTGATGGAGATTGTGGCAGTAGACAATAGGTGATGGAGATTGTGCCAGTAGACAGTAGGTGATGGAGATTGTGGCAGTAGACAATAGGTGATGGAGATTGTGGCAGTAGACAATAGGTGATGGATATTGTGCCAGTAGACAGTAGGTGATGGAGATTGTGGCAGTAGACAATAGGTGATGGAGGTTGTGGCAGTAGACAATAGGTGATGGAGATTGTGCCAGTAGTCAGTAGGTGATGGAGATTGTGGCTGTAGACAATAGGTGATGGAGATTGTGGCAGTAGACAATAGGTGATGGAGGTTGTGGCAGTAGACAATAGGTGATGGAGATTGTGCCAGTAGTCAGTAGGTGATGGAGATTGTGGCTGTAGACAATAGGTGATGGAGATTGTGCCAGTAGACAATAGGTGATGGAGATTGTGGCAGTAGACAATAGGTGATGGAGATTGTGGCAGTAGACAATAGGTGATGGATATTGTGCCAGTAGTCAGTAGGTGATGGAGATTGTGGCTGTAGACAATAGGTGATGGAGATTGTGGCAGTAGAAAGTTGGTGATTGACATTGTGCCAGTAGACAGTAGGTGATGCAGATTGTGGCAGTAGACAGTTGGTGATGATGATTGTGGTAGTAGAAAGTAGGTGATGGAGATTGTGGCAGTAGACAATAGGTATGGATATTGTTGCAGTAGATAGTATGTGATGGAGATTGTGGCAGTAGACAGTAGGTGATGGAGATTATGACAGTAGACAGTAGTGTTGGAGATTGTGGCAGTAGACAGTAGGTGATGGAGATTGTGCCAGTAGACAGTAGGTGATGGAGATTGTGCCAGTCGACAGAAGGTGATGGAGATTGTGATAGTAGACAGTAGGTGGTTGAGATTGTGGCAGTAGACAGTAGGTGATGGAGATTGTGGCAGTAGACAGTAGGTGATAGAGATTGTGGCAGTAGACAATAGGTGATGGAGATTGTGGCAGTAGACAATAGGTGATGGAGATTGTGGCAGTAGACAGTTGGTGATAGAGATTGTGGCAGTAGACAATAGGTGATGGAGATTGTGGCAGTAGACAGTAGGTGATGGAGATTGCGGCAGTAGACAGTATGTGATGGAGATTGTGCCAGTAAAGAGTTGGTGATGCAGATTGTGCCAGTAGACAATAGGTGATGGAGATTGTGCCAGTAGTCAGTAGGTGATGGAGATTGTGCCAGTAGTCAGTAGGTGATGGAGATTGTGGCAGTAGACAATAGGTGATGGAGATTGTTGCAGTAGAAAGTTGGTGATTGACATTGTGCCAGTAGACAGTAGGTGGTGGATATTGTGGCAGTAGACAATAGGTGATGGAGATTGTGGCAGTAGACAGTAGGTGATGGAGATTGTGACAGTAGACAGTAGGTAATGGAGATTGTGCCAGTAGACAGTAGGTGATGGAGATTCGGCCAGTAGTCAGTAGGTGGTGGAGATTGTGCCAGTAGACAGTAGGTGATGGAGATTGTGGCAGTAGGTCGTTGAGATTGTGGCAGTAGACAGTAGGTGATGGAGATTGTGCCAGTAAAAAGTAGGTGATGGAGATTGACCAGTAGACATTAGGTGATGGAGATTGTGCCAGTAGACAGAAGGTGATGGAGATTGTGATAGTAGACAGTAGGTAGTTGAAATTGTGGCAGTAGACAGTAGGTGATGGAGATTGTGCCAGTAGACAGTAGGTGATGGAGATTGTGCCAGTAGACAGTAGGTGATGGAGATTGTGCCAGTAGACAGTAGGTGATGGAGATTGTGGCAGTAGACAGTAGGTGATGGAGATTGTGACAGTAGACAGTTGGTGATTGAGATTGTGCCAGTAGACAGTAGGTGATGGAGATTGTGCCAGTAGACAGTAGGTGATGGAGATTGTGATAGTAGACAGTAGGTGGTTGAGATTGTGGTAATAGACAGTAGGTGATGGAGATTGTGCCAGTAGACAGTAGGTGATTGAGATTGTGCCAGTAGGCAGTAGGTGATGGAGATTGTGCCAGTAGACAGTAGGTGATGGAGATTGTGATAGTAGACATTAGGTGGTTGAGATTGTGGCAGTAGACAGTAGGTGATGGAGATTGTGCCAGTAGACAGTAGGTGATGGAGTTTGTGCCAGTAGACAGTAGGTGGTTGAGATTGTGCAGTAGACAGTAGGTGATTGAGATTTTGACAGTAGACAGTAGGTGATGGAGATTGTGCCAGTAGACAGTAGGTGATGGAGATTGTGACAGTAGACAGTAGGTGGTTGATGTTGTAACAGTAGACAGTAGGTGATGGAGATTGTGACAGTAGACAGTAGGTGATGGAGATTGTGACAGTAGACAGTAGGTGATGGAGATTGTGGCAGTAGGCAGCAGGTGATGGAGATTGTGCCAGTAGACAGTAGGTGATGGAGTTTGTGCCAGTAGACAGTAGGTGATTGAGATTGTGCCAGTAGACAGTAGGTGATTGAGATTTTGACAGTAGACAGTAG
Source organism: Megaustenia siamemsis (assembly GCA_032433765.1). Classification (NCBI taxonomy): domain Eukaryota; kingdom Metazoa; phylum Mollusca; class Gastropoda; order Stylommatophora; family Ariophantidae; genus Megaustenia; species Megaustenia siamemsis. The sequence continues at coordinate 5,467,262 of JAVIAB010000073.1, forward strand.
GTGATGGAGATTGTGCCAGTAGACAGTAGGTGATGGAGATTGTGACAGTAGGTGGTTGATGTTGTAACAGTAGACAGTAGGTGATGGAGATTTTGACAGTAGACAGTAGGTGATGGAGATTGTGACAGTAGACAGTAGGTGATGGAGATTGTGACAGTAGACAGTAGGTGATTGAGATTGTGCAAGTAAACAGTAGGTGATGGAGATTGTGCCAGTAGACAGTAGGTGATGGAGATTGTGGCAGTAGACAGTATGCCATGGAGATTGTGACAGTAGACAATAGGTGATATAGATTGTGCCAGTAGTCAGTAGGTGATGGAGATTGTGCCAGTAGACAGTAGGTGATGGAGATTGTGCCAGTAGAGAGTTGTGATGCAGATTGTGCCAGTAGACAATAGGTGATGGAGATTGTGCCAGTAGTCAGTAGGTGATGGAGATTGTGCCAGTAGTCAGTAGGTGATGGAGATTGTGGCAGTAGACAATAGGTGATGGAGATTGTTGCAGTAGAAAGTTGGTGATTGAGATTGTGCCAGTAGACAGTAGGTGGAGGATATTGTGGCAGTAGACAATAGGTGATGGAGATTGTGGCAGTAGACAATAGGTGATGGAGATTGTGGCAGTAGACAATAGGTGATGGAGTTGTGGCAGTAGACAATAGGTGATGGAGATTGTGCCAGTAGTCAGTAGGTGATGGAGATTGTGACAGTAGACAATAGGTGATGGAGATTGTGCCAGTAGACAGTAGGTGATGGAGATTGTGACAGTAGGTGGTTGATGTTGTAACAGTAGACAGTAGGTGATGGAGATTGTGACAGTAGACAGTAGATGATGGAGATTGTGACAGTAGACAGTAGGTGATGGAGATTGTGACAGTAGACAGTAGGTGGTTGAGATTGTGCAAGTAAACAGTAGGTGATGGAGATTGTGCCAGTAGACAGTAGGTGATGGAGTTTGTGGCAGTAGACAGTAGGTGATTGAGATTGTGACAGTAGACAGTAGGTGATAGAGATTGTGCCAGTAGACAGTAGGTGATGGAGATTGTGCCAGTAGACAGTAGGTGATGGAGATTGTGGCAGTAGACAGTATGCCATGGAGATTGTGACAGTAGACAATAGGTGATATAGATTGTGCCAGTAGTCAGTAGGTGATGGAGATTGTGCCAGAAGACAGTAGGTGATGGAGATTGTGCCAGTAGAGAGTTGGTGATGCAGATTGTGCCAGTAGACAATAGGTGATGGAGATTGTGCCAGTAGACAGTAGGTGATGGAGATTGTGCCAGTAGTCAGTAGGTGATGGAGATTGTGGCAGTAGACAATAGGTGATGGAGATTGTTGCAGTAGAAAGTTGGTGATTGACATTGTGCCAGTAGACAGTAGGTGGTGGATATTGTGGCAGTAGACAATAGGTGATGGAGATTGTGGCAGTAGACAATAGGTGATGGAGATTGTGGCAGTAGACAATAGGTGATGGAGGTTGTGGCAGTAGACAATAGGTGATGGAGATTGTGCCAGTAGTCAGTAGGTGATGGAGATTGTGGCTGTAGACAATAGGTGATGGAGATTGTGCCAGTAGACAATAGGTGATGGAGATTGTGGCAGTAGACAATAGGTGATGGAGATTGTGGCAGTAGACAATAGGTGATGGATATTGTGCCAGTAGTCAGTAGGTGATGGAGATTGTGGCTGTAGACAATAGGTGATGGAGGTTGTGGCAGTAGACAATAGGTGATGGAGATTGTGCCAGTAGTCAGTAGGTGATGGAGATTGTGGCAGTAGACAATAGGTGATGGAGATTGTGGCAGTAGACAATAGGTGATGGAGGTTGTGGCAGTAGACAATAGGTGATGGAGATTGTGCCAGTAGTCAGTAGGTGATGGAGATTGTGGCTGTAGACAATAGGTGATGGAGATTGTGCCAGTAGACAATAGGTGATGGAGATTGTGGCAGTAGACAATAGGTGATGGAGATTGTGGCAGTAGACAATAGGTGATGGATATTGTGCCAGTAGTCAGTAGGTGATGGAGATTGTGGCTGTAGACAATAGGTGATGGAGATTGTGGCAGTAGAAAGTTGGTGATTGACATTGTGCCAGTAGACAGTAGGTGATGCAGATTGTGCCAGTAGACAGTAGGTGATGGAGATTGTGCCAGTAGACAGAAGGTGATGGAGATTGTGATAGTAGACAGTAGGTGGTTGAGATTGTGGCAGTAGACAGTAGGTGATGGAGATTGTGGCAGTAGACAGTAGGTGATGGAGATTGTGGCAGTAGACAATAGGTGATGGAGATTGTGGCAGTAGACAATAGGTGATGGAGATTGTGGCAGTAGACAGTTGGTGATAGAGATTGTGGCAGTAGACAATAGGTGATGGAGATTGTGGCAGTAGACAGTAGGTGATGGAGATTGTGGCAGTAGACAGTATGTGATGGAGATTGTGCCAGTAAAGAGTAGGTGATGCAGATTGTGCCAGTAGACAATAGGTGATGGAGATTGTGCCAGTAGACAGTAGGTGATGGAGATTGTGCCAGTAGTCAGTAGGTGATGGAGATTGTGGCAGTAGACAATAGGTGATGGAGATTGTTGCAGTAGAAAGTTGGTGATTGAGATTGTGCCAGTAGACAGTAGGTGGTGGAGATTGTGGCAGTAGACAATAGGTGATGGAGATTGTGACAGTAGACAATAGGTGATATAGATTGTGCCAGTAGTCAGTAGGTGATGGAGATTGTGCCAGTAGACAGTAGGTGATGGAGATTGTGCCAGTAGACAGTTGGTGATGAGATTGTGCCAGTAGACAATAGGTGATGGAGATTGTGCCAGTAGTCAGTAGGTGATGGAGATTGTGCCAGTAGTCAGTAGGTGATGGAGATTGTGGCAGTAGACAATAGGTGATGGAGATTGTTGCAGTAGAAAGTTGGTGATTGACATTGTGCCAGTAGACAGTAGGTGGAGGATATTGTGGCAGTAGACAATAGGTGATGGAGATTGTGGCAGTAGACAATAGGTGATGGAGATTGTGGCAGTAGACAATAGGTGATGGAGTTGTGGCAGTAGACAATAGGTGATGGAGATTGTGCCAGTAGTCAGTAGGTGATGGAGATTTTGACAGTAGACAATAGGTGATGGAGATTGTGCCAGTAGACAGTAGGTGATGGAGATTGTGACAGTAGGTGGTTGATGTTGTAACAGTAGACAGTAGGTGATGGAGATTGTGACAGTAGACAGTAGGTGATGGAGATTGTGACAGTAGACAGTAGGTGATGGAGATTATGACAGTAGACAGTAGGTGGTTGAGATTGTGCAAGTAAACAGTAGGTGATGGAGATTGTGCCAGTAGACAGTAGGTGATGGAGTTTGTGGCAGTAGACAGTAGGTGGTTGAGATTGTGACAGTAGACAGTAGGTGATAGAGATTGTGCCAGTAGACAGTAGGTGATGGAGATTGTGCCAGTAGACAGTAGGTGATGGAGATTGTGGCAGTAGACAGTATGCCATGGAGATTGTGACAGTAGACAATAGGTGATATAGATTGTGCCAGTAGTCAGTAGGTGATGGAGATTGTGCCAGAAGACAGTAGGTGATGGAGATTGTGCCAGTAGAGAGTTGGTGATGCAGATTGTGCCAGTAGACAATAGGTGATGGAGATTGTGCCAGTAGTCAGTAGGTGATGGAGATTGTGCCAGTAGTCAGTAGGTGATGGAGATTGTGGCAGTAGACAATAGGTGATGGAGATTGTTGCAGTAGAAAGTTGGTGATTGACATTGTGCCAGTAGACAGTAGGTGGTGGATATTGTGGCAGTAGACAATAGGTGATGGAGATTGTGGCAGTAGACAATAGGTGATGGAGATTGTGGCAGTAGACAATAGGTGATGGAGGTTGTGGCAGTAGACAATAGGTGATGGAGATTGTGCCAGTAGTCAGTAGGTGATGGAGATTGTGGCTGTAGACAATAGGTGATGGAGATTGTGCCAGTAGACAATAGGTGATGGAGATTGTGGCAGTAGACAATAGGTGATGGAGATTGTGGCAGTAGACAATAGGTGATGGATATTGTGCCAGTAGTCAGTAGGTGATGGAGATTGTGGCTGTAGACAATAGGTGATGGAGGTTGTGGCAGTAGACAATAGGTGATGGAGATTGTGCCAGTAGTCAGTAGGTGATGGAGATTGTGGCAGTAGACAATAGGTGATGGAGATTGTGGCAGTAGACAATAGGTGATGGAGATTGTGGCAGTAGACAATAGGTGATGGAGATTGTGCCAGTAGTCAGTAGGTGATGGAGATTGTGGCTGTAGACAATAGGTGATGGAGATTGTGCCAGTAGACAATAGGTGATGGAGATTGTGGCAGTAGACAATAGGTGATGGAGATTGTGGCAGTAGACAATAGGTGATGGATATTGTGCCAGTAGTCAGTAGGTGATGGAGATTGTGGCTGTAGACAATAGGTGATGGAGATTGTGGCAGTAGAAAGTTGGTGATTGACATTGTGCCAGTAGACAGTAGGTGATGGAGATTGTGCCAGTAGACAGTAGGTGATGGAGATTGTGCCAGTAGACAGAAGGTGATGGAGATTGTGATAGTAGACAGTAGGTGGTTGAGATTTTGGCAGTAGACAGTAGGTGATGGAGATTGTGGCAGTAGACAGTAGGTGATAGAGATTGTGGCAGTAGACAATAGGTGATGGAGATTGTGGCAGTAGACAATAGGTGATGGAGATTGTGGCAGTAGACAGTTGGTGATGGAGATTGTGGCAGTAGACAATAGGTGATGGAGATTGTGGCAGTAGACAGTAGGTGATGGAGATTGCGGCAGTAGACAGTAGGTGATGGAGATTGTGCAGTAAAGAGTTGGTGATGCAGATTGTGCCAGTAGACAATAGGTGATGGAGATTGTGCCAGTAGTCAGTAGGTGATGGAGATTGTGCCAGTAGTCAGTAGGTGATGGAGATTGTGGCAGTAGACAATAGGTGATGGAGATTGTTGCAGTAGAAAGTTGGTGATTGAGATTGTGCCAGTAGACAGTAGGTGATGGATATTGTGGCAGTAGACAATAGGTGATGGAGATTGTGGCAGTAGACAGTAGGTGATGGAGATTGTGACAGTAGACAGTAGGTGATGGAGATTGTGCCAGTAGACAGTAGGTGATGGAGATTGGCCAGTAGTCAGTAGGTGGTGGAGATTGTGCCAGTAGACAGTAGGTGATGGAGATTGTGGCAGTAGGTCGTTGAGATTGTGGCAGTAGACAGTAGGTGATGGAGATTGTGCCAGTAGAAAGTAGGTGATGGAGATTGTGCCAGTAGACATTAGGTGATGGAGATTGTGCCAGTCTACAGAAGGTGATGGAGATTGTGATAGCAGACAGTAGGTGTTGAATTGTGGCAGTAGACAGTAGGTGATGGAGATTGTGCCAGTAGACAGTAGGTGATGGAGATTGTGCCAGTAGACAGTAGGTGATGGAGATTGTGCCAGTAGACAGTAGGTGATGGAGATTGTGGCAGTAGACAGTAGGTGATGGAGATTGTGACAGTAGACAGTTGGTGATGAGATTGTGCCAGTAGACAGTAGGTGATGGAGATTGTGCCAGTAGACAGTAGGTGATGGAGATTGTGATAGTAGACAGTAGGTGGTTGAGATTGTGGCAGTAGACAGTAGGTGATGGAGATTGTGCCAGTAGACAGTAGGTGATTGAGATTGTGCCAGTAGACAGTAGGTGATGGAGATTGTGCCAGTCGACAGTAGGTGATGGAGATTGTGATAGTAGACATTAGGTGGTTGAGATTGTGGCAGTAGGCAGTAGGTGATGGAGATTGTGCCAGGAGACAGTAGGTGATGGAGTTTGTGCCAGTAGACAGTAGGTGGTTGAGATTGTGCCAGTAGACAGTAGGTGATTGAGATTTTGACAGTAGACAGTAGGTGATGGAGATTGTGCCAGTAGACAGTAGGTGATGGAGATTGTGACAGTAGACAGTAGGTGGTTGATGTTGTAACAGTAGACAGTAGGTGATGGAGATTGTGACAGTAGACAGTAGATGATGGAGATTGTGACAGTAGACAGTAGGTGATGGAGATTGTGGCAGTAGGCAGTAGGTGATGGAGATTGTGCCAGGAGACAGTAGGTGATGGAGTTTGTGCCAGTAGACAGTAGGTGGTTGAGATTGTGCCTGTAGACAGTAGGTGATTGAGATTTTGACAGTAGACAGTAGGTGATGGAGATTGTGCCAGTAGACAGTAGGTGATGGAGATTGTGACAGTAGGTGGTTGATGTTGTAACAGTAGACAGTAGGTGATGGAGATTGTGACAGTAGACAGTAGATGATGGAGATTGTGACAGTAGACAGTAGGTGATGGAGATTGTGACAGTAGACAGTAGGTGGTTGAGATTGTGCAAGTAAACAGTAGGTGATGGAGATTGTGCCAGTAGACAGTAGGTGATGGAGATTGTGGCAGTAGACAGTATGTGATGGAGATTGTGACAGTAGACAATAGGTGATATAGATTGTGCCAGTAGTCAGTAGGTGATGGAGATTGTGGCAGTAGACAATAGGTGATGGAGATTGTGGCAGTAGACAATAGGTGATGGAGATTGTGGCAGTAGACAATAGGTGATGGAGATTGTGCCAGTAGTCAGTAGGTGATGGAGATTGTGGCAGTAGACAATAGGTGATGGAGATTGTGCCAGTAGACAATAGGTGATGGAGATTGTGGCAGTAGACAATAGGTGATGGAGATTGTGGCAGTAGACAATAGGTGATGGAGATTGTGCCAGTAGTCAGTAGGTGATGGAGATTGTGGCAGTAGACAATAGGTGATGGAGATTGTGGCAGTAGAAAGTTGGTGATTGACATTGTGCCAGTAGACAGTAGGTGATGGAGATTGTGGCAGTAGACAGTAGGTGATGAGATTGTGGTAGTAGAAAGTAGGTGATGGAGATTGTGGCAGTAGACAATAGGTGATGGATATTGTTGCAGTAGATAGTATGTGATGGAGATTGTGGCAGTAGACAGTAGGTGATGGAGATTGTGACAGTAGACAGTAGATGTGGAGATTGTGGCAGTAGACAGTAGGTGATGGAGATTGTGCCAGTTGACAGTAGGTGATGGAGATTGTGCCAGTCGACAGAAGGTGATGGAGATTGTGATAGTAGACAGTAGGTGATTGAGATTGTGGCAGTAGACAGTAGGTGATGGAGATTGTGGCAGTAGACAGTAGGTGATAGAGATTGTGGCAGTAGACAATAGGTGATGGAGATTGTGGCAGTAGACAATAGGTGATGGAGATTGTGGCAGTAGACAGTAGGTGATGGAGATTGTGGCAGTAGACAATAGGTGATGGAGATTGTTGCAGTAGAAAGTTGGTGATTGACATTGTGCCAGTAGACAGTAGGTGGTGATATTGTGGCAGTAGACAATAGGTGATGGAGATTGTGGCAGTAGACAATAGGTGATGGAGATTGTGGCAGTAGACAATAGGTGATGGAGGTTGTGGCAGTAGACAATAGGTGATGGAGATTGTGCCAGTAGTCAGTAGGTGATGGAGATTGTGGCAGTAGACAATAGGTGATGGAGATTGTGCCAGTAGACAATAGGTGATGGAGATTGTGGCAGTAGACAATAGGTGATGGAGATTGTGGCAGTAGACAATAGGTGATGGAGATTGTGGCAGTAGACAGTAGGTGATGGAGATTGTGGCAGTAGACAATAGGTGATGGAGATTGTGGCAGTAGAAAGTAGGTGATTGAGATTGTGCCAGTAGACAGTAGGTGATGGAGATTGTGGCAGTAGACAGTTGGTGATGAGATTGTGGTAGTAGAAAGTAGGTGATGGAGATTGTGGCAGTAGACAATAGGTGATGGAGATTGTTGCAGTAGACAGTATGTGATGGAGATTGTGGCAGTAGACAGTAGGTGATGGAGATTGTGACAGTAGACAGTAGGTGATGGAGATTGTGGCAGTAGACAGTAGGTGATGGAGATTGTGCCAGTAGACAGTAGGTGATGGAGATTGTGCCAGTAGACAGTAGGTGATGGAGATTGTGGCAGTAGACAATAGGTGATGGAGATTGTGCAGTAGAAAGTTGGTGATTGAGATTGTGCCAGTAGACAGTAGGTGATGGAGATTGTGGCAGTAGACAATAGGTGATGGAGATTGTGGCAGTAGACAGAAGGTGATGGAGATTGTGATAGTAGACAGTAGGTAGTTGAGATTGTGGCAGTAGACAGTAGGTGATGGAGATTGTGCCAGTAGACAGTAGGTGATGGAGATTGTGCCAGTAGACAGTAGGTGATGGAGATTGTGCCAGTAGACAGTAGGTGATGGAGATTGTGGCAGTAGACAGTAGGTGATGGAGATTGTGACAGTAGACAGTAGGTGATGGAGATTGTGGCAGTAGACAGTAGGTGATGGAGATTGTGCCAGTAGACAGTAGGTGATGGAGATTGTGCCAGTAGACAGTAGGTGATGGAGATTGTGCCAGTAGACAGTAGGTGATGGAGATTGTGATAGTAGACAGTAGGTGGTTGAGATTGTGGCAGTAGCAGTAGGTGATGGAGATTGTGCCAGTAGACAGTAGGTGATGGAGTTTGTGCCAGTAGACAGTAGGTGGTTGAGATTGTGCCAGTAGACAGTAGGTGATTGAGATTGTGACAGTAGACAGTAGGTGATGGAGATTGTGCCAGTAGACAGTAGGTGATGGAGATTGTGACAGTAGACAGTAGGTGGTTGATGTTGTAACAGTAGACAGTAGGTGATGGAGATTGTGACAGTAGACAGTAGGTGATGGAGATTGTGACAGTAGACAGTAGGTGATGGAGATTGTGACAGTAGACAGTAGGTGGTTGAGATTGTGCAGTAGACAGTAGGTGATGGAGATTGTGCCAGTAGACAGTAGGTGATGGAGATTGTGGCAGTAGACAGTAGGTGGTAGAGATTGTGACAGTAGACAGTAGGTGATGGAGATTGTGACAGTAGACAGTAGGTGATGGAGATTGTGCCAGTAGACAGTAGGTGATGGAGATTGTGGCAGTAGACAGTATGTGATGGAGATTGTGACAGTAGTCAGTAGGTGATGGAGATTGTGGCAGTAGACAATAGGTGATGGAGATTGTTGCAGTAGCAAGTAGGTGATTGAGATTGTGCCAGTAGACAGTAGGTGGTGGAGATTGTGGCAGTAGACAATAGGTGATGGAGATTGTGGCAGTAGACAATAGGTGATGGAGATTGTGGCAGTAGACAATAGGTGATGGAGATTGTGGCAGTAGACAATAGGTGATGGAGATTGTGCCAGTAGACAGTAGGTGATGGAGATTGTGGCAGTAGACAATAGGTGATGGAGATTGTGCCAGTAGACAATAGGTGATGGAGATTGTGGCAGTAGACAATAGGTGATGGAGATTGTGGCAGTAGACAATAGGTGATGGATATTGTGCCAGTAGTCAGTAGGTGATGGAGATTGTGGCAGTAGACAATAGGTGATGGAGATTGTGGCAGTAGAAAGTTGGTGATTGAGATTGTGCCAGTAGACAATAGGTGATGGAGATTGTGCCAGTAGACAGTAGGTGATGGAGATTGTGCCAGTAGTCAGTAGGTGATGGAGATTGTGGCAGTAGACAATAGGTGATGGAGATTGTTGCAGTAGAAAGTTGGTGATGGACATTGTGCCAGTAGACAGTAGGTGGTGGATATTGTGGCAGTAGACAATAGGTGATGGAGATTGTGGCAGTAGACAATAGGTGATGGAGATTGTGTCAGTAGACAATAGGTGATGGAGGTTGTGCAGTAGACAATAGGTGATGGAGATTGTGCCAGTAGTCAGTAGGTGATGGAGATTGTGGCAGTAGACAATAGGTGATGGAGATTGTGCCAGTAGACAATAGGTGATGGAGATTGTGGCAGTAGACAATAGGTGATGGAGATTGTGGCAGTAGACAATAGGTGATGGAGATTGTGCAGTAGACAGTAGGTGATGGAGATTGTGGCAGTAGACAATAGGTGATGGAGATTGTGGCAGTAGAAAGTTGGTGATTGGATTGTGACAGTAGACAGTAGGTGATGGAGATTGTGGCAGTAGACAGTTGGTGATGATGATTGTGGTAGTAGAAAGTAGGTGATGGAGATTGTGGCAGTAGACAATAGGTTATGGATATTGTTGCAGTAGACAGTATGTGATGGAGATTGTGGCAGTAGACAGTAGGTGATGGAGATTGTGACAGTAGACAGTAGGTGTTGGAGATTGTGGCAGTAGACAGTAGGTGATGGAGATTGTGCCAGTAGACAGTAGGTGATGGAGATTGTGGCAGTAGACAGTAGGTGATGGAGATTGTGGCAGTAGACAATAGGTGATGGAGATTGTGGCAGTAGACAATAGGTGATGGAGATTGTGGCAGTAGACAGTAGGTGATGGAGATTGTGGCAGTAGACAATAGGTGATGGAGATTGTGGCAGTAGACAATAGGTGATGGAGATTGTGGCAGTAGAAGTAGGTGATTGAGATTGTGCCAGTAGACAGTAGGTGATGGAGATTGTGGCAGTAGACAATAGGTGATGGAGATTGTGCCAGTAGACAGTAGGTGATGGAGATTGTGGCAGTAGACAATAGGTGATGGAGATTGTGGCAGTAGAAATTGTGTGATGAGATTGTGCCAGTAGACAGTAGGTGATGGAGATTGTGGCAGTAGACAGTAGGTGATGAGATTGTGGTAGTAGAAAGTAGGTGATGGAGATTGTAGCAGTAGACAATAGGTGATGGAGATTGTGGCAGTAGACAGTAGGTGATGGAGATTGTGGCAGTAGACAGTAGGTGATGGAGATTGTGGCAGTAGACAGTAGGTGATGGAGATTGTGGCAGTAGACAGTAGGTGTTGGAGATTGTGGCAGTAGACAGTAGGTGATGGAGATTGTGGCAGTAGACAGTAGGTGATAGAGATTGTGGCAGTAGACAGTAGGTGATGGAGATTGTGCCAGTAGACAGTAGGTGATGGAGATTGTGGCAGTAGACAGTATGGCATGGAGATTGTGACAGTAGACAATAGGTGATATAGATTGTGCCAGTAGTCAGTAGGTGATGGAGATTGTGCCAGTAGACAGTAGGTGATGGAGATTGTGCCAGTAGAGAGTTGGTGATGCAGATTGTGCCAGTAGACAATAGGTGATGGAGATTGTGCCAGTAGACAGTAGGTGATGGAGATTGTGCCAGTAGTCAGTAGGTGATGGAGATTGTGGCAGTAGACAATAGGTGATGGAGATTGTTGCAGTAGAAAGTAGGTGATTGACATTGTGCCAGTAGACAGTAGGTGGTGGATATTTGGCAGTAGACAATAGGTGATGGAGATTGTGGCAGTAGACAATAGGTGATGGAGATTGTGGCAGTAGACAATAGGTGATGGAGGTTGTGGCAGTAGACAATAGGTGATGGAGATTGTGCCAGTAGTCAGTAGGTGATGGAGATTGTGGCTGTAGACAATAGGTGATGGAGATTGTGCCAGTAGACAATAGGTGATGGAGATTGTGGCAGTAGACAATAGGTGATGGAGATTGTGGCAGTAGACAATAGGTGATGGATATTGTGCCAGTAGTCAGTAGGTGATGGAGATTGTGGCTGTAGACAATAGGTGATGGAGATTGTGGCAGTAGAAAGTTGGTGATTGACATTGTGCCAGTAGACAGTAGGTGATGGAGATTGTGGCAGTAGACAGTAGGTGATGATGATTGTGGTAGTAGAAAGTAGGTGATGGAGATTGTGGCAGTAGACAATAGGTTATGGATATTGTTGCAGTAGATAGTATGTGATGGAGATTGTGGCAGTAGACAGTAGGTGATGGAGATTATGACAGTAGACAGTAGGTGTTGGAGATTGTGGCAGTAGACAGTAGGTGATGGAGATTGTGCCAGTAGACAGTAGGTGATGGAGATTGTGCCAGTAGACAGAAGGTGATGGAGATTGTGATAGTAGACAGTAGGTGATTGAGATTGTGGCAGTAGACAGTAGGTGATGGAGATTGTGGCAGTAGACAGTAGGTGATGGAGATTGTGATAGTAGACAGTAGGTGGTTGAGATTGTGGCAGTAGACAGTAGGTGATGGAGATTGTGGCAGTAGACAGTAGGTGATAGAGATTGTGGCAGTAGACAATAGGTGATGGAGATTGTGGCAGTAGACAATAGGTGATGGAGATTGTGGCAGTAGACAGTTGGTGATAGAGATTGTGGCAGTAGACAATAGGTGATGGAGATTGTGGCAGTAGACAGTAGGTGATGGAGATTGTGGCAGTAGACAGTATGTGATGGAGATTGTGCCAGTAGAGAGTTGGTGATGCAGATTGTGCCAGTAGACAATAGGTGATGGAGATTGTGCCAGTAGTCAGTAGGTGATGGAGATTGTGCCAGTAGTCAGTAGGTGATGGAGATTGTGGCAGTAGACAATAGGTGATGGAGATTGTTGCAGTAGAAAGTTGGTGATTGACATTGTGCCAGTAGACAGTAGGTGGTGGATATTGTGGCAGTAGACAATAGGTGATGGAGAATGTGGCAGTCTACAGAAGGTGATGGAGATTGTGATAGCAGACAGTAGGTAGTTGAAATTGTGGCAGTAGACAGTAGGTGATGGAGATTGTGCCAGTAGACAGTAGGTGATGGAGATTGTGCCAGTAGACAGTAGGTGATGGAGATTGTGCCAGTAGACAGTAGGTGATGGAGATTGTGGCAGTAGACAGTAGGTGATGGAGATTGTGACAGTAGACAGTTGGTGGTTGATATTGTGCCAGGAGACAGTAGGTGATGGAGATTGTGCCAGTCGACAGTAGGTGATGGAGATTGTGATAGTAGACAGTAGGTTGTTGAGATTATGGTAATAGACAGTAGGTGATGGAGATTGTGCCAGTAGACAGTAGGTGATTGGAGATTGTGCCAGTAGGCAGTAGGTGATGGAGATTGTGCCAGTCGACAGTAGGTGATGGAGATTGTGATAGTAGACATTAGGTGGTTGAGATTGTGGCAGTAGGCAGTAGGTGATGGAGATTGTGCCAGGAGACAGTAGGTGATGGGTTTGTGCCAGTAGACAGTAGGTGGTTGAGATTGTGCCTGTAGACAGTAGGTGATTGAGATTTTGACAGTAGACAGTAGGTGATGGAGATTGAGCCAGTAGACAGTAGGTGATGGAGATTGTGACAGTAGACAGTAGGTGGTTGATGTTGTAACAGTAGACAGTAGGTGATGGAGATTGTGACAGTAGACAGTAGATGATGGAGATTGTGACAGTATACAGTAGGTGATGGAGATTATGACAGTAGACAGTAGGTGGTTGAGATTGTGCAAGTAAACAGTAGGTGATGGAGATTGTGCCAGTCGACAGAAGGTGAAGGAGTTTGTGGCAGTAGACAGTAGGTGGTAGAGATTGTGACAGTAGACAGTAGGTGATAGAGATTGTGCCAGTAGACAGTAGGTGATGGAGATTGTGCCAGTAGACAGTAGGTGATGGAGATTGTGGCAGTAGACAGTATGCCATGGAAATTGTGACAGTAGACAATAGGTGATATAGATTGTGCCAGTAGTCAGTAGGTGATGGAGATTGTGCCAGAAGACAGTAGGTGATGGAGATTGTGCCAGTAGAGAGTTGGTGATGCAGATTGTGCCAGTAGAGAGTTGGTGATGCAGATTGTGCCAGTAGACAATAGGTGATGGAGATTGTGCCAGTAGTCAGTAGGTGATGGAGATTGTGCCAGTAGTCAGTAGGTGATGGAGATTGTGGCAGTAGACAATAGGTGATGGAGATTGTTGCAGTAGCAAGTTGGTGATTGACATTGTGCCAGTAGACAGTAGGTGGTGGATATTGTGGCAGTAGACAATAGGTGATGGAGATTGTGGCAGTAGAAAGTTGGTGATTGACATTGTGACAGTAGACAGTAGGTGATGCAGATTGTGGCAGTAGACAGTTGGTGATGAGATTGTGGTAGTAGAAAGTAGGTGATGGAGATTGTGGCAGTAGACAATAGGTGATGGATATTGTTGCAGTAGATAGTAGGTGATGGAGATTGTGGCAGTAGACAGTAGGTGATGGAGATTGTGACAGTAGACAGTAGATGTTGGAGATTGTGGCAGTAGACAGTAGGTGATGGAGATTGTGCCAGTAGACAGTAGGTGATGGAGATTGTGGCAGTAGACAGTATGTGATGGAGATTGTGGCAGTAGACAATAGGTGATGGAGATTGTGGCAGTAGTCAATAGGTGATGGAGATTGTGGCAGTAGACAATAGGTGATGGAGATTGTGGCAGTAGACAATAGGTGATGGAGATTGTGGCAGTAGACAATAGGTGATGGAGATTGTGGCAGTAGAAAGTTGGTGATTGAGATTGTGCCAGTAGACAGTAGGTGATGGAGATTGTGGCAGTAGACAATAGGTGATGGAGATTGTGCCAGTAGACAATAGGTGATGGAGATTGTGGCAGTAGACAATAGGTGATGGAGATTGTGGCAGTAGACAATAGGTGATGGATATTGTGCCAGTAGTCAGTAGGTGATGGAGATTGTGGCTGTAGACAATAGGTGATGGAGATTGTGGCAGTAGAAATTGTGTGATGACATTGTGCCAGTAGACAGTAGGTGATGCAGATTGTGGCAGTAGACAGTAGGTGATGATGATTGTGGTAGTAGAAAGTAGGTGATGGAGATTGTAGCAGTAGACAATAGGTTATGGAGATTGTGGCAGTAGATAGTAGGTGATGGAGATTGTGGCAGTAGACAGTAGATGTGGAGATTGTGGCAGTAGACAGTAGGTGATGGAGATTGTGGCAGTAGACAGTAGGTGTTGGAGATTGTGGCAGTAGACAGTAGGTGGTGGAGATGTGGCAGTAGACAGTAGGTGATAGAGATTGTGGCAGTAGACAGTAGGTGATGGAGATTGTGCCAGTAGACAGTAGGTGATGGAGATTGTGGCAGTAGACAGTATGGCATGGAGATTGTGACAGTAGACAATAGGTGATATAGATTGTGCCAGTAGTCAGTAGGTGATGGAGATTGTGGCAGTAGACAGTAGGTGATGGAGATTGTGCCAGTAGAGAGTTGGTGATGCAGATTGTGCCAGTAGACAATAGGTGATGGAGATTGTGCCAGTAGTCAGTAGGTGATGGAGATTGTGCCAGTAGTCAGTAGGTGATGGAGATTGTGGCAGTAGACAATAGGTGATGGAGATTGTTGCAGTAGAAAGTTTGTGATTGACATTGTGCCAGTAGACAGTAGGTGGTGGATATTTGGGCAGTAGACAATAGGTGATGGAGATTGTGGCAGTAGACAATAGGTGATGGAGATTGTGGCAGTAGACAATAGGTGATGGAGGTTGTGGCAGTAGACAATAGGTGATGGAGATTGTGCCAGTAGTCAGTAGGTGATGGAGATTGTGGCTGTAGACAATAGGTGATGGAGATTGTGCCAGTAGACAATAGGTGATGGAGATTGTGGCAGTAGACAATAGGTGATGGAGATTGTGGCAGTAGACAATAGGTGATGGATATTGTGCCAGTAGTCAGTAGGTGATGGAGATTGTGGCTGTAGACAATAGGTGATGGAGATTGTGGCAGTAGAAAGTTGGTGATTGACATTGTGCCAGTAGACAGTAGGTGATGCAGATTGTGGCAGTAGACAGTTGGTGATGATGATTGTGGTAGTAGAAAGTAGGTGATGGAGATTGTGGCAGTAGACAATAGGTTATGGATATTGTTGCAGTAGATAGTATGTGATGGAGATTGTGGCAGTAGACAGTAGGTGATGGAGATTATGACAGTAGACAGTAGATGTTGGAGATTGTGGCAGTAGACAGTAGGTGATGGAGATTGTGCCAGTAGACAGTAGGTGATGGAGATTGTGCCAGTCGACAGAAGGTGATGGAGATTGTGATAGTAGACAGTAGGTGTTGAGATTGTGGCAGTAGACAGTAGGTGATGGAGATTGTGGCAGTAGACAGTAGGTGATGGAGATTGTGATAGTAGACAGTAGGTGGTTGAGATTGTGGCAGTAGACAGTAGGTGATGGAGATTGTGGCAGTAGACAGTAGGTGATAGAGATTGTGGCAGTAGACAGTAGGTGATGGAGATTGTGGCAGTAGACAATAGGTGATGGAGATTGTGGCAGTAGACAGTTGGTGATAGAGATTGTGGCAGTAGACAATAGGTGATGGAGATTGTGGCAGTAGACAGTAGGTGATGGAGATTGCGGCAGTAGACAGTATGTGATGGAGATTGTGCCAGTAGAGAGTTGGTGATGCAGATTGTGCCAGTAGACAATAGGTGATGGAGATTGTGCCAGTAGTCAGTAGGTGATGGAGATTGTGCCAGTAGTCAGTAGGTGATGGAGATTGTGGCAGTAGACAATAGGTGATGAGATTGTTGCAGTAGAAAGTTGGTGATTGACATTGTGCCAGTAGACAGTAGGTGGTGGATATTGTGGCAGTAGACAATAGGTGATGGAGAATGTGGCAGTCTACAGAAGGTGATGGAGATTGTGATAGCAGACAGTAGGTAGTTGAAATTGTGGCAGTAGACAGTAGGTGATGGAGATTGTGCCAGTAGACAGTAGGTGATGGAGATTGTGCCAGTAGACAGTAGGTGATGGAGATTGTGCCAGTAGACAGTAGGTGATGGAGATTGTGGCAGTAGACAGTAGGTGATGGAGATTGTGACAGTAGACAGTTGGTGGTTGATATTGTGCCAGGAGACAGTAGGTGATGGAGATTGTGCCAGTCGACAGTAGGTGATGGAGATTGTGATAGTAGACAGTAGGTTGTTGAGATTATGGTAATAGACAGTAGGTGATGGAGATTGTGCCAGTAGACAGTAGGTGATTGGAGATTGTGCCAGTAGGCAGTAGGTGATGGAGATTGTGCCAGTCGACAGTAGGTGATGGAGATTGTGATAGTAGACATTAGGTGGTTGAGATTGTGGCAGTAGGCAGTAGGTGATGGAGATTGTGCCAGGAGACAGTAGGTGATGGGTTTGTGCCAGTAGACAGTAGGTGGTTGAGATTGTGCCTGTAGACAGTAGGTGATTGAGATTTTGACAGTAGACAGTAGGTGATGGAGATTGAGCCAGTAGACAGTAGGTGATGGAGATTGTGACAGTAGACAGTAGGTGGTTGATGTTGTAACAGTAGACAGTAGGTGATGGAGATTGTGACAGTAGACAGTAGATGATGGAGATTGTGACAGTAGACAGTAGGTGATGGAGATTATGACAGTAGACAGTAGGTGGTTGAGATTGTGCAAGTAAACAGTAGGTGATGGAGATTGTGCCAGTCGACAGAAGGTGAAGGAGTTTGTGGCAGTAGACAGTAGGTGGTAGAGATTGTGACAGTAGACAGTAGGTGATAGAGATTGTGCCAGTAGACAGTAGGTGATGGAGATTGTGCCAGTAGACAGTAGGTGATGGAGATTGTGGCAGTAGACAGTATGCCATGGAATTGTGACAGTAGACAATAGGTGATATAGATTGTGCCAGTAGTCAGTAGGTGATGGAGATTGTGCCAGAAGACAGTAGGTGATGGAGATTGTGCCAGTAGAGATTTGGTGATGCAGATTGTGCCAGTAGAGAGTTGGTGATGCAGATTGTGCCAGTAGACAATAGGTGATGGAGATTGTGCCAGTAGTCAGTAGGTGATGGAGATTGTGCCAGTAGTCAGTAGGTGATGGAGATTGTGGCAGTAGACAATAGGTGATGGAGATTGTTGCAGTAGCAAGTTGGTGATTGACATTGTGCCAGTAGACAGTAGGTGGTGGATATTGTGGCAGTAGACAATAGGTGATGGAGAATGTGGCAGTCTACAGAAGGTGATGGAGATTGTGATAGCAGACAGTAGGTAGTTGAAATTGTGGCAGTAGACAGTAGGTGATGGAGATTGTGCCAGTAGACAGTAGGTGATGGAGATTGTGCCAGTAGACAGTAGGTGATGGAGATTGTGCCAGTAGACAGTAGGTGATGGAGATTGTGGCAGTAGACAGTAGGTGATGGAGATTGTGACAGTAGACAGTTGGTGGTTGATATTGTGCCAGTAGACAGTAGGTGATGGAGATTGTGCCAGTCGACAGTAGGTGATGGAGATTGTGATAGTAGACAGTAGGTTGTTGAGATTATGGTAATAGACAGTAGGTGATGGAGATTGTGCCAGTAGACAGTAGGTGATTGGAGATTGTGCCAGTAGGCAGTAGGTGATGGAGATTGTGCCAGTCGACAGTAGGTGATGGAGATTGTGATAGTAGACATTAGGTGGTTGAGATTGTGGCAGTAGGCAGTAGGTGATGGAGATTGTGCCAGGAGACAGTAGGTGATGGGGTTTGTGCCAGTAGACAGTAGGTGGTTGAGATTGTGCCTGTAGACAGTAGGTGATTGAGATTTTGACAGTAGACAGTAGGTGATGGAGATTGAGCCAGTAGACAGTAGGTGATGGAGATTGTGACAGTAGACAGTAGGTGGTTGATGTTGTAACAGTAGACAGTAGGTGATGGAGATTGTTGCAGTAGACAGTAGATGATGGAGATTGTGACAGTATACAGTAGGTGATGGAGATTATGACAGTAGACAGTAGGTGGTTGAGATTGTGCAAGTAAACAGTAGGTGATGGAGATTGTGCCAGTCGACAGAAGGTGAAGGAGTTTGTGGCAGTAGACAGTAGGTGGTAGAGATTGTGACAGTAGACAGTAGGTGATAGAGATTGTGCCAGTAGACAGTAGGTGATGGAGATTGTGCCAGTAGACAGTAGGTGATGGAGATTGTGGCAGTAGACAGTATGCCATGGAAATTGTGACAGTAGACAATAGGTGATATAGATTGTGCCAGTAGTCAGTAGGTGATGGAGATTGTGCCAGAAGACAGTAGGTGATGGAGATTGTGCCAGTAGAGAGTTGGTGATGCAGATTGTGCCAGTAGAGAGTTGGTGATGCAGATTGTGCCAGTAGACAATAGGTGATGGAGATTGTGCCAGTAGTCAGTAGGTGATGGAGATTGTGCCAGTAGTCAGTAGGTGATGGAGATTGTGGCAGTAGACAATAGGTGATGGAGATTGTTGCAGTAGCAAGTTGGTGATTGACATTGTGCCAGTAGACAGTAGGTGGTGGATATTGTGGCAGTAGACAATAGGTGATGGAGATTGTGGCAGTAGAAAGTTGGTGATTGACATTGTGACAGTAGACAGTAGGTGATGCAGATTGTGGCAGTAGACAGTTGGTGATGATGATTGTGGTAGTAGAAAGTAGGTGATGGAGATTGTGGCAGTAGACAATAGGTTATGGATATTGTTGCAGTAGATAGTATGTGATGGAGATTGAGGCAGTAGACAGTAGGTGATGGAGATTATGACAGTAGACAGTAGATGTTGGAGATTGTGGCAGTAGACAGTAGGTGATGGAGATTGTGCCAGTTGACAGTAGGTGATGGAGATTGCGGCAGTAGACAGTATGTGATGGAGATTGTGGCAGTAGACAATAGGTGATGGAGATTGTGGCAGTAGTCAATAGGTGATGGAGATTGTGGCAGTAGACAATAGGTGATGGAGATTGTGGCAGTAGACAATAGGTGATGGAGATTGTGGCAGTAGACAATAGGTGATGGAGATTGTGGCAGTAGAAAGTTGGTGATTGACATTGAGCCAGTAGACAGTAGGTGATGCAGATTGTGGCAGTAGACAATAGGTGATGGAGATTGTGCCAGTAGACAATAGGTGATGGAGATTGTGGCAGTAGACAATAGGTGATGGAGGTTGTGGCAGTAGACAATAGGTGATGGATATTGTGCCAGTAGTCAGTAGGTGATGGAGATTGTCTCTGTGACAATAGGTGATGGAGATTGTGGCAGTAGAAATTGTGTGACTGACATTGTGCCAGTAGACAGTAGGTGATGCAGAATGTGGCAGTAGACAGTAGGTGATGATGATTGTGGTAGTAGAAAGTAGGTGATGTAGATTGTAGCAGTAGACAATAGGTTATGGATATTGTGGCAGTAGATAGTAGGTGATGGAGATTGTGGCAGTAGACAGTAGATGTTGGAGATTGTGGCAGTAGACAGTAGGTGATGGAGATTGTGGCAGTAGACAGTAGATGTTGGAGATTGTGGCAGTAGACAGTAGGTGGTGGAGGATGTGGCAGTAGACAGTTGGTGATAGAGATTGTGGCAGTAGACAGCAGGTGATGGAGATTGTGCCAGTAGACAGTAGGTGATGGAGATTGTGGCAGTAGACAGTATGCCATGGAGATTGTGGCAGTAGACAATAGGTGAAGGAGATTGTGGCAGTAGACAATAGGTGATGGAGATTGTGGCAGTCGACAGAAGGTGAAGGAGTTTGTGGCAGTAGACAGTAGGTGGTAGAGATTGTGACAGTAGACAGTAGGTGATAGAGATTGTGCCAGTAGACAGTAGGTGATGGAGATTGTGCCAGTAGACAGTAGGTGATGGAGATTGTGGCAGTAGACAGTATGCCATGGAAATTGTGACAGTAGACAATAGGTGATATAGATTGTGCCAGTAGTCAGTAGGTGATGGAGATTGTGCCAGAAGACAGTAGGTGATGGAGATTGTGCCAGTAGAGAGTTGGTGATGCAGATTGTGCCAGTAGAGAGTTGGTGATGCAGATTGTGCCAGTAGACAATAGGTGATGGAGATTGTGCCAGTAGTCAGTAGGTGATGGAGATTGTGCCAGTAGTCAGTAGGTGATGGAGATTGTGGCAGTAGACAATAGGTGATGGAGATTGTTGCAGTAGCAAGTTGGTGATTGACATTGTGCCAGTAGACAGTAGGTGGTGGATATTGTGGCAGTAGACAATAGGTGATGGAGATTGTGGCAGTAGAAAGTTGGTGATTGACATTGTGACAGTAGACAGTAGGTGATGCAGATTGTGGCAGTAGACAGTTGGTGATGATGATTGTGGTAGTAGAAAGTAGGTGATGGAGATTGTGGCAGTAGACAATAGGTTATGGATATTGTTGCAGTAGATAGTATGTGATGGAGATTGAGGCAGTAGACAGTAGGTGATGGAGATTATGACAGTAGACAGTAGATGTGGAGATTGTGGCAGTAGACAGTAGGTGATGGAGATTGTGATAGTAGACAGTAGGTGGTTGAGATTGTGGCAGTAGACAGTAGGTGATGGAGATTGTGGCAGTAGACAGTAGGTGATAGAGATTGTGGCAGTAGACAATAGGTGATGGAGATTGTGGCAGTAGACAATAGGTGATGGAGATTGTGGCAGTAGACAGTTGGTGATAGAGATTGTGGCAGTAGACAATAGGTGATGGAGATTGTGGCAGTAGACAGTAGGTATGGAGATTGCGGCAGTAGACAGTATGTGATGGAGATTGTGCCAGTAGAGAGTTGGTGATGCAGATTGTGCCAGTAGACAATAGGTGATGGAGATTGTGCCAGTAGTCAGTAGGTGATGGAGATTGTGCCAGTAGTCAGTAGGTGATGGAGATTGTGGCAGTAGACAATAGGTGATTGAGATTGTTGCAGTAGAAAGTTGGTGATTGACATTGTGCCAGTAGACAGTAGGTGGTGGATATTGTGGCAGTAGACAATAGGTGATGGAGAATGTGGCAGTCTACAGAAGGTGATGGAGATTGTGATAGCAGACAGTAGGTAGTTGAAATTGTGGCAGTAGACAGTAGGTGATGGAGATTGTGCCAGTAGACAGTAGGTGACTGGAGATTGTGCCAGTAGACAGTAGGTGATGGAGATTGTGCCAGTAGACAGTAGGTGATGGAGATTGTGGCAGTAGACAGTAGGTGATGGAGATTGTGACAGTAGACAGTTGGTGGTTGATATTGTGCCAGGAGACAGTAGGTGATGGAGATTGTGCCAGTCGACAGTAGGTGATGGAGATTGTGATAGTAGACAGTAGGTTGTTGAGATTATGGTAATAGACAGTAGGTGATGGAGATTGTGCCAGTAGACAGTAGGTGATTGGAGATTGTGCCAGTAGGCAGTAGGTGATGGAGATTGTGCCAGTCGACAGTAGGTGAT
This sequence comes from Megaustenia siamemsis, assembly GCA_032433765.1. Taxonomy (NCBI): domain Eukaryota; kingdom Metazoa; phylum Mollusca; class Gastropoda; order Stylommatophora; family Ariophantidae; genus Megaustenia; species Megaustenia siamemsis. The sequence goes on from JAVIAB010000073.1 coordinate 5,489,242, forward strand.
GGAGATTGTGATAGTAGACATTAGGTGGTTGAGATTGTGGCAGTAGGCAGTAGGTGATGGAGATTGTGCCAGGAGACAGTAGGTGATGGGGTTTGTGCCAGTAGACAGTAGGTGGTTGAGATTGTGCCTGTAGACAGTAGGTGATTGAGATTTTGACAGTAGACAGTAGGTGATGGAGATTGAGCCAGTAGACAGTAGGTGATGGAGATTGTGACAGTAGACAGTAGGTGGTTGATGTTGTAACAGTAGACAGTAGGTGATGGAGATTGTGACAGTAGACAGTAGATGATGGAGATTGTGACAGTATACAGTAGGTGATGGAGATTATGACAGTAGACAGTAGGTGGTTGAGATTGTGCAAGTAAACAGTAGGTGATGGAGATTGTGCCAGTCGACAGAAGGTGAAGGAGTTTGTGGCAGTAGACAGTAGGTGGTAGAGATTGTGACAGTAGACAGTAGGTGATAGAGATTGTGCCAGTAGACAGTAGGTGATGGAGATTGTGCCAGTAGACAGTAGGTGATGGAGATTGTGGCAGTAGACAGTATGCCATGGAAATTGTGACAGTAGACAATAGGTGATATAGATTGTGCCAGTAGTCAGTAGGTGATGGAGATTGTGCCAGAAGACAGTAGGTGATGGAGATTGTGCCAGTAGAGATTTGGTGATGCAGATTGTGCCAGTAGAGAGTTGGTGATGCAGATTGTGCCAGTAGACAATAGGTGATGGAGATTGTGCCAGTAGTCAGTAGGTGATGGAGATTGTGCCAGTAGTCAGTAGGTGATGGAGATTGTGGCAGTAGACAATAGGTGATGGAGATTGTTGCAGTAGCAAGTTGGTGATTGACATTGTGCCAGTAGACAGTAGGTGGTGGATATTGTGGCAGTAGACAATAGGTGATGGAGAATGTGGCAGTCTACAGAAGGTGATGGAGATTGTGATAGCAGACAGTAGGTAGTTGAAATTGTGGCAGTAGACAGTAGGTGATGGAGATTGTGCCAGTAGACAGTAGGTGATGGAGATTGTGCCAGTAGACAGTAGGTGATGGAGATTGTGCCAGTAGACAGTAGGTGATGGAGATTGTGGCAGTAGACAGTAGGTGATGGAGATTGTGACAGTAGACAGTTGGTGGTTGATATTGTGCCAGTAGACAGTAGGTGATGGAGATTGTGCCAGTAGACAGTAGGTGATGGAGATTGTGATAGTAGACAGTAGGTTGTTGAGATTATGGTAATAGACAGTAGGTGATGGAGATTGTGCCAGTAGACAGTAGGTGATGGAGATTGTGCCAGTAGGCAGTAGGTGATGGAGATTGTGCCAGTCGACAGTAGGTGATGGAGATTGTGATAGTAGACATTAGGTGGTTGAGATTGTGGCAGTAGGCAGTAGGTGATGGAGATTGTGCCAGGAGACAGTAGGTGATGGGGTTTGTGCAGTAGACAGTAGGTGGTTGAGATTGTGCCTGTAGACAGTAGGTGATTGAGATTTTGACAGTAGACAGTAGGTGATGGAGATTGTGCCAGTAGACAGTAGGTGATGGAGATTGTGACAGTAGACAGTAGGTGGTTGATGTTGTAACAGTAGACAGTAGGTGATGGAGATTGTTGCAGTAGACAGTAGATGATGGAGATTGTGACAGTAGACAGTAGGTGATGGAGATTATGACAGTAGACAGTAGGTGGTTGAGATTGTGCAAGTAAACAGTAGGTGATGGAGATTGTGCCAGTCGACAGAAGGTGATGGAGATTGTGGCAGTAGACAGTAGGTGGTAGAGATTGTGACAGTAGACAGTAGGTGATGGAGATTGTGCCAGTAGACAGTAGGTGATGGAGATTGTGCCAGTAGACAGTAGGTGATGGAGATTGTGGCAGTAGACAGTATGCCATGGAAATTGTGACAGTAGACAATAGGTGATATAGATTGTGCCAGTAGTCAGTAGGTGATGGAGATTGTGCCAGAAGACAGTAGGTGATGGAGATTGTGCCAGTAGAGAGTTGGTGATGCAGATTGTGCCAGTAGACAGTTGGTGATGCAGATTGTGCCAGTAGACAATAGGTGATGGAGATTGTGCCAGTAGTCAGTAGGTGATGGAGATTGTGCCAGTAGTCAGTAGGTGATGGAGATTGTGGCAGTAGACAATAGGTGATGGAGATTGTTGCAGTAGACAAGTTGGTGATTGACATTGTGCCAGTAGACAGTAGGTGGTGGATATTGTGGCAGTAGACAATAGGTGATGGAGATTGTGGCAGTAGAAAGTTGGTGATTGACATTGTGACAGTAGACAGTAGGTGATGCAGATTGTGGCAGTAGACAGTTGGTGATGATGATTGTGGTAGTAGAAAGTAGGTGATGGAGATTGTGGCAGTAGACAATAGGTTATGGATATTGTTGCAGTAGATAGTATGTGATGGAGATTGAGGCAGTAGACAGTAGGTGATGGAGATTATGACAGTAGACAGTAGATGTTGGAGATTGTGGCAGTAGACAGTAGGTGATGGAGATTGTGCCAGTTGACAGTAGGTGATTGAGATTGCGGCAGTAGACAGTATGTGATGGAGATTGTGGCAGTAGACAATAGGTGATGGAGATTGTGGCAGTAGTCAATAGGTGATGGAGATTGTGGCAGTAGACAATAGGTGATGGAGATTGTGGCAGTAGACAATAGGTGATGGAGATTGTGGCAGTAGACAATAGGTGATGGAGATTGTGGCAGTAGAAAGTTGGTGATTGACATTGAGCCAGTAGACAGTAGGTGATGCAGATTGTGGCAGTAGACAATAGGTGATGGAGATTGTGCCAGTAGACAATAGGTGATGGAGATTGTGGCAGTAGACAATAGGTGATGGAGGTTGTGGCAGTAGACAATAGGTGATGGATATTGTGCCAGTAGTCAGTAGGTGATGGAGATTGTCTCTGTGGACAATAGGTGATGGAGATTGTGGCAGTAGAAATTGTGTGACTGACATTGTGCCAGTAGACAGTAGGTGATGCAGAATGTGGCAGTAGACAGTAGGTGATGATGATTGTGGTAGTAGAAAGTAGGTGATGTAGATTGTAGCAGTAGACAATAGGTTATGGATATTGTGGCAGTAGATAGTAGGTGATGGAGATTGTGGCAGTAGACAGTAGATGTTGGAGATTGTGGCAGTAGACAGTAGGTGATGGAGATTGTGGCAGTAGACAGTAGATGTTGGAGATTGTGGCAGTAGACAGTAGGTGGTGGAGGATGTGGCAGTAGACAGTTGGTGATAGAGATTGTGGCAGTAGACAGCAGGTGATGGAGATTGTGCCAGTAGACAGTAGGTGATGGAGATTGTGGCAGTAGACAGTATGCCATGGAGATTGTGGCAGTAGACAATAGGTGAAGGAGATTGTGGCAGTAGACAATAGGTGATGGAGATTGTGGCAGTAGACAATAGGTGATGGAGATTGTGGCAGTAGAGAGTTGGTGATGCAGATTGTGCCAGTAGACAATAGGTGATGCAGATTGCGGCAGTAGACAATAGGTGATGGAGATTGTGCCAGTAGACAATAGGTAATGGAGATTGTGGCAGTAGACAATAGGTGATGGAGGTTGTGGCAGTAGACAATAGGTGATGGATATTGTGCCAGTAGTCAGTAGGTGATGGAGATTGTGGCTGTAGACAATAGGTGATGGAGATTGTGGCAGTAGAAATTTTGTGACTGACATTGTGCCAGTAGACAGTAGGTGATGCAGAATGTGGCAGTAGACAGTAGGTGATGATGATTGTGGTAGTAGAAAGTAGGTGATGTAGATTGTGGCAGTAGACAATAGGTTATGGATATTGTGGCAGTAGATAGTAGGTGATGGAGATTGTGGCAGTAGACAGTAGATGTTGGAGATTGTGGCAGTAGACAGTAGGTGATGGAGATTGTGGCAGTAGACAGTAGATGTTGGAGATTGTGGCAGTAGACAGTAGGTGGTGGAGGATGTGGCAGTAGACAGTTGGTGATAGAGATTGTGGCAGTAGACAGTAGGTGGTGGAGATTGTGGCAGTAGACAGTAGGTGGTGGAGATTGTGGCAGTAGACAGTAGATGTTGGAGATTGTGGCAGTAGACAGTAGATGGTGGAGATTGTGGCAGTGGACAGTAGGTGATGGAGATTGTGGCAGTAGACAGATGGTGATGGTGATTGTGCCAGTAGACAGTAGGTGATGGAGATTGTGGCAGTAGATAGTAGGTGATGGAGATTGTGGCAGTAGACAGTAAGTAATGATGATTGTTGCAGTAGACAATAGGTGATGGAGATTGTGGCAGTAGATAGTAGGTGATGGAGATTGTGACAGTAGATAGTAGGTGATGGAGATTGTGACAGTAGACAGTAGATGTTGGAGATTGTGGCAGTAGACAGTAGATGGTGGAGATTGTCGCAGGAGACAGTAGATGTTGGAGATTGTGGCAGTAGACAGTTGGTGATGGAGATTGTGCCAGTAGACAGTAGGAGATGGAGATTGTGGCAGTAGATAGTAGGTGATGGAGATTGTGGCAGTAAACAGTAGGTGATGGAGATTGTGGCAGTAGACAGTAGGTAATGGTGATTGTTGCAGTAGACAATAGGTGATGGAAATTGTGGCAGTAGATAGTAGGTGATGGAGGATGTGACAGTAGATAGTAGGTGATGGAGATTGTGGCAGTAGACAATAGGTGATGAAGATTGTGTCAGTAGACAGTAGGTGATGGAAATTGTGCCAGCAGACAGTAGGTGATGGAGATTTTGGCAGTAGACATTAGGTGATTGTAGATTGTGGCAGTAGATAGTAGGTGATGGAGATTGTGGCAGTAGATAGTAGGTGATGGAGATTGTGGCAGTAGATAGTAGGTGATGGAGATTGTGGTAGTAGATAGTAGGTGATGGAGATTGTGGCAGTAGAGTAGTGGCGTGGAATGGGTTAGTAGATAGAAGATGGCGGGGAATGGGTCAGCAGATAGTAGAGGGCGGGTAATGGGTCAGTAGATAGAAGATGGCGGGGAATGTATCAGTAGATAGTAAATGGCGGGAATGGTCCAGTAGATAGTAAATGGCGGGGAATGGTCCAGTAAATAGTAAATGGCGGGGAATGGTCCAGTAGATAGTAAATGGCGGGGAATGGTCCAGTAGATAGTAAATGGCGGGGAATTGTCCAGTAGATAGTAAATGGCGGGGAATGGTCCAGTAGATAGTAAATGGCGGGGAATGGTCCAGTAAATAGTAAATGGCGGGGAATGGTCCAGTAGATAGTAAATGGCGGGGAATTGTCCAGTAGATAGTAAATGGCGGGGAATGGTCCAGTAGATAGTAAATGGCGGGGAATAGTCCAGTAAATAGTAAATAGCGGGGAATTGTCCAGTACATAGTAAATGCCGGGAATGGTCCAGTAGATAGTAAATGGCGGGGAATGGTCCAGTAGATAGTAAATGGCGGGGAATGGTCCAGTAGATAGTAAATGGCGGGGAATTGTCCAGTAGATGGTAAATGGCGGGGAATGGTCCAGTAGATAGTAAATGGCGGGGAATTGTCCAGTAGATAGTAAATGGCGGGGAATGGTCCAGTAGATAGTAAATGGCGGGAATGGTCCAGTAGATAGTAAATGGCGGGGAATGGTCCAGTAGATAGTAAATGGCGGGGAATTGTCCAGTAGATAGTAAATGGCGGGGAATGGTCCAGTAGACAGAAGATGACGGGGAATGGTCAGTAGACAGTATGTAGCGGGGAATGGGCCAGTCGACAGAAGATGACGTGGAATGGGTCAGTCGACAGTAGGTATCGGGGAAAGGGTCGGTAGACAGTAGGTGGCGAGGAATGGTCCAGTAGATAGTATGACGCGGTGAATGGGTCAGTAGACAGTAGAGGGTGGGGAATGACTCAGTAGACAGTAGGTGGCGGGGAATGGGTTAGTAGACAGTAGGGGGTGGGGAATGAGTCAGTAGACAGTAGCAGGTGGGGAATGAATCAGTAGACAGTAGGTGGCGGGGAATGAGTCAAATGCAGTCGGTTGCGGGGAATGGGTCAGTAGACAGTAGAGGGTGGGGAATGACTCAGTAGACAGTAGGTGGCGGGGAATGGGTTAGTAGTCAGTAGGGGGTGGGGAATGAATCAGTAGACAGTAGGTGGCGGGGAATGAGTCAGTAGACAGTATGTGACGGGAATGAGTCAGTAGACAGTAGGGGCGGGGAATGAGCCAATAGATAGTAGGGGGCGGGGAATGAGTCAGTAGACAGTAGATGACGCGGAATGAATCAGTAGACAGTAAGTGGCGTGGAATGAGTCAGTTGACAGTAGGTGGCGGGGAATGAGTCAGTAGACAGTAGGTGGCGGGGAATGAGTCAGTTGACAGTAGGTGGCGGGAATGAGTCAGTAGACAATAGATAACGGGGAATGGGTGACTAAAGAGTAGATGACGCGGAATGAGTCAGTAGACAGTAGATGGCGTGGAATGAGTCAGTATTCAGTAGGTGGCGTGGAATTAGTCAGTTGACAGTAGGTGGCGGTGAATAAGTCAGTAGATAGTAGGTGTAGGGGAATGAGTCAGTTGACAGTAGATGGCGGGGAATGAGTCAGTAGACAGTAGGTGTAGGGGAATGAGTCAATTGACAGTAGGTGGCGGGGAATGAGTCATTTGACAGTAGATGGCGTGGAATGAGTCAGTAGACAGTAGGTGGCGTGGAATTAGTCAGTTGACAGTAGGTGGCGGGAATAAGTCAGTAGACAGTAGGTGTAGGGGAATGAGCCAGTTGACAGTAGGTGGCGGGGAATGAGTCAGTAGACAGTAGGTGTAGGGGAATGAGTCAGTTGACAGTAGGTGGCGGGGAATGAGTCAGTTGACAGTAGATGGCGTGAAATGAGTCAGTTGACAGTAGGTGGCGGGGAATAAGTCAGTTGACAGTAGGTGGCGGGGAATAAGTCAGTAGACAGTAGGTGTAGGGGAATGAGTCAGTTGACAGTAGGTGGCGGGGAATGAGTCAGTAGGCAGTAGATAACGGAAAATGGGTCACTAGACAGTAGATGGCGCGGAATGAGTCAGTAGACAGTAGATAGCGTGGAATGAGTCAGTGGACAGTAGGTGGCGGGGAATGAGTCAGTTGACAGTAGATAGCGTGGAATGAGTCACTAGACAGTAGGTGCCGAGGAATGGGCCAGTAGACAGTAGATTGCGGGGAATGGGTCAGTGTACAGTAGATGGCGAGGAATGGGTCATTAGACAGTAGGTGGCGGGGAATGAGTCAGTTGACAGTAGATAGCGTGGAATGAGTCACTAGACAGTAGGTGCCGAGGAATGGGCCAGTAGACAGTAGATTGCGGGGAATGGGTCAGTGTACAGTAGTTGGCGAGGAATGGGTCATTAGACAGTAGGTGGCGGGGAATGAGTCAGTTGACAGTAGATAGCGTGGAATGAGTCACTAGACAGTAGGTGCCGAGGAATGGGCCAGTAGACAGTAGATTGCGGGGAATGGGTCAGTGTACAGTAGATGGCGAGGAATGGGTCAGTAGACAGTAGATAACGGGGAATGGGTCTTGTAGAAGGTAGATGGCGGGGAATGGGTCAGTAGACAGCAGGTGGCGGGGAATGAGTCAGTTGGCAGTAGGTGGCGGGGAATGAGTCAGTAGACAGTAGATAACGGGGAATGGGTCACTAGAGAGTAGATGGCGCGGAATGAGTCAGTAGACAGTAGATGGCGTGGAATGAGTGTTTGGACAGTAGATGGCGGGGAATGGGTCAGTAGACAGTAGATTGCGGGGAATGGGTCAGTGTACAGTAGATGGCGAGGAATGGGTCAGTATACAGTAGGTAGCGGGGAATGGGCCAGTCGACAGTTTATGACTGGGAATGGGTCTTGTAGAAGGTAGATGGCGGGGAATGGGTCAGTAGACAGTACATGGTGGGGAATGGGTTAATAGACAGTAGATGGTGGGGAATGGGTCAGCAAACAGTAGATGATGGGGAATGGGTCAGTAGACAGTAGATGGTGGGGAATGGGTCAGTAAACAGTAGATGATGGGGAATGGGTCAGTAGACAGTAGATGGTGGGGAATGGGTCAGTAAACAGTAGATGATGGGGAATGGGTCAGTAGACAGTAGATGGTGGGGAATGGGTCAATAGACAGTAGATGGCGATAAATGGATCAATGTCAATCCTGCCTGACTCCACGGCCTGTAGGAATAAACACATGGATGGTCGTCATATCAGCACAGGCTGTGGCGGCGAGCCACAGTGCTTCATTGAGGTAAGTTACGAGACGTTCAAGTGATTGTAAATGTCATCCTAGGGAGGGCGTTCACAGGCCTCTTAGATCCACAAATACACCACTATCATGTGAGCTCGGACGTTCAACACGCAGGCGTCAGACATTGTACTACAATGCCAAAGATGGTCACAATCGACTAAGAATAGAAGACAGTTTGTCACTTTCAGATTACAGAGATAAGATGTCTGTGAAAAGCGTCTGTAGTTACCAGAAAAGACAGGATCATACATTTTCTTATAAAAGAACGATGAGACATTGAACTAATCATAAGCTACAAACGGAAGCAACAAATAAACTGGTTTGCCCATCTAGAAAGGTTGCCACGTGATTCCTGACTCTACAAAACATGTATTTAAGGAGAAGATGGTATTAGAGCAAGAGGCAGACCCAGAGTAAGATGGACAGACAATATCATAAAAATGCTACAAACACATCAATTGACAATGAGTGATGCAGCCAGAAGGACGAAAACCAGAACTGTGTATCTCCCTCGAGGTCCGACGGGTACATGAGTATGGAGGAAAAAAGTAAAAGAAATAATGTAAATTACAAGTGCTTCATATACTGCTACTTTACATTAGTCAATGAGAACATGTTTTAGCGTTATTGTCACAATCTATTTCCTAAATATATTTCTATTCATCACAAATATCTGATTCATATGACAACAATCTCATTGCTGCGTCCTAGATTTACAAATGTTGAAGGTATATTGGAGAAGACGTACGATGTATAATGTTTTCACTCTAGGTCAGGTTACAATAAATAGAAAAACCACAAATCTGGTCTTGGCATTATTTAATACCTAGCTCCGATGTCCAGACGCAATCACCAAAGACTTGATGAAACGTCTCCCTGTATTTAGAGCTCATCTTGTAGTAGAGGAAGATGTTGATGCTGGAGTTGATGGCGTCAAAAATGTAAGCAAATGACCACAAGCTGTAAAATGCGTTCACATTGACACCGTCAATGCTAAAGTTAGGATCAAAGAATGTAGCCATAGAAACGGCGGCACCCGGTATGTTGCACACAATTAAGACTGTAGCTATCATGGCTACCATTGTCACTGCTTTTCTTTCTCTGTTGGATATCGATTCAAGTTTTGTTTTATCTGTGCTGGCTTTCATGCGCCATTTGGATTTTTGTTTGAGCTGAACGACTAGAACCACCGTGACCACAATCACAGCAAGGAAGGACGTTGACCCGAGGATCGAGTTCAATATGTACGTCAGACCTTCCACGCTGGCTCCATTCTCTGTGAACACTATCCCCAGCAAGGTCTTATTTCTCTCTGGGTTGAACCTCCAGCCCAAGTATGACGTCGCGTACTCTGGCACAAACGCCATGGCCGTAAATGTATATATGAAGACAAGAATAATTGCAGTTACCCTGGAGTGATGATTAGTTTGACCTTCAGAGGGACCATGATGCTCAGACATCTTTCTGCGGTGACGTGGACAGTTATCCAGGCAGTGGTCCTGCCGAAGTAGACGCGAGGAAGTCCGCTAATCAATATTATTAACTCTTGACCAACGACCGGTACACCTGACTTCGTGAATAAAGGGTTAAAAAATATTACACACTGCATTTGCATAAAGAGACCACAGAGGTCAGAGATGGCTAACCCAAAAAAGCTGATGTTCATGGTGTTGCTAAATCCTTGTTTGTAGAAAACAACCAAGTTCATCACGTTAGTCACAATACCTAACAGGCAGATCGCGCTGGAAACGAACACAAAGTTGACAACTTCGTAGATTTCCCTGTCCGACTCGCTGATTAGCTCCCCTGCTGCTCTCATGCTCATGTTTGTCATTTCATAAGTCGATGACACAAACAATATTCGGTAATTGTAGTTAGATTAGCTTCATATGCATGCAGTTATGTTCCGTGATATCCGAGACAAGTAATAGGACAACGTCCATAATGGAACAATAATTAAACACAACGTTAAGCCACTGTAACATTTCATTACCTCTTGATCGACACATCCATTACCCCAGATGAACATACATTTCTCTCACATAATTCTAGATTGTGCTATATTTTATTTAAATTTAAAAAAAGCAATAATCCCCAAATATGTGGTTCATATTTAAATTGTTGGGTGATTAAAGTCTTGTAAGTTATCACGTGGTACATCGGTCATGTTTTATAAGCGTCTTTCTTTTTATCTTTTAATTCTTCTCTTTCTATTCATATATATGATAAATAATCATAAAATAATATTTTATAACAATAAACACACCAACATATATGGTACGTATACATGTATTACTATAATGTTCATATAATCAGTTTCTTTGAAATATGACATTGTTTGTTTCGAAAAATATTCGACACGACGTTTCCTTTACTTCTTGATTATTTTTCCGAACTGTTTTCACTCATCACATTCGAGAAATGAGAGTTCAAAAAGCAAATCGTATCAGCGGTTTTTCTCAGTCTCTAGATGACACCCATCGGTGACAGCATCTTGTTGAATGACGAAGTTGAAGTAACAATGAAACCGTCAAGGGACATAAACTGTGACGTTGCAGACTTCTTATTATCAAAATGTTGACATTCAGGGGAGGAGAGCTCACATGGTACGTCATGTGCTTGTTGTGCTGATCAGTCAGTTTCAAAATGTCTGGCCATGATTGAGAGAAGTTATTAAATGAAATAATCACTAGAGTGAAACATTTGTCAGCTAAAATTTCATCCAAGAAAACGCAAACCAGAAGTAAGGCTCCAGACATTTGATCGGTTTCTACTCTCTGACCTGTAACGACAAGAGCCAGATAAAAGTGGCCCTGAGGCGTGTACACAGTTAGGAAATGGCTCAGCAGCGATTACACCATATTTATCCTCAATTACAATCATGTCAATGATTGCTACAAATACGACACTAATTCCAGTTACGGATGACCATGAACATCAAGTGGCTGTTAATTCTTCAAAATGTAATCTTTTAGAATGTTTAGAAAAACTACAACCCAGAATCAATGTCAATGTATGGTACATTTGTTAATGAATACAGCGGTGACGGCTTAAGTATGTTTCGAATATTCCAGAAATGAGTTGACATTAAATACATGACATCTGACGTCAGCCATGTCAGCTTCAGCAGAGTTGAAGTAGATCTTCAATGAAAGACTACAAGTAAAGATAGGACACGGTCAACACTAAAGAACACACAGCGAAATATTTGAAAATGATGTATGAGACATAGACAGAGACGGAAATAAGTCATTTCTACAGGCGTTATAGAACAAGACTTTAATAATATATGAAACTTCTAATGAAGTATAACCTCGTAGTGAAGCCACTTCACATGTTGTCACAGAACAATAACTTTAACCACTTTAAAGTGAAATCCTCTCATTCTTTGCTACAGAAAAATAACTTTAACCACTTTAAAGTGAAATCCTCTCATTCTTTGCTACAGAAAAATAACTTTAACCACTTTAAAGTGAAATCCTCTCATTCTTTGCTACAGAAAAACAACTTTAACCACTTTAAAGTGAAATCCTCTCATTCTTTGCTACAGAAAAATAACTTTAACCACTTTAAAGTGAAATCCTCTCATTCTTTGCTACAGAAAAATAACTTTAACCATTTTAAAGTGAAATCCTCTCATTCTTTGCTACAGAACACAAACTTTAACCACTTAAAAGTGAAATCCTCTCATTCTTTGCCACAGAACACAAACTTTAACGACTTAAGATTTTAGCCACATCACAAATTGCTATAGAACACAAACTAGAACCAATTGACAGTCAAAATAGCCCACATGTCGTTACAGCACATGTTGACCTATTCTTGTACGTTGTAGGTGTACCTTTCCAGCATAGCAGGACAATTGAAGACTATGAAGAGTATACATTTTTGTTTAGACCAGGATTATAGGCGAGTGGATCTTTTGATTAAAATTAGAGATGAGGTCTTCAGTATTAGACCAGGATTATAGGCGAGTGGATCTTTTGATTAAAATTAGAGATGAGGTCTTCAGTATTAGTCCAGGATTATAGGCGAGTGGATCTGTTGATTAAAATTAGAGATGAGGTCTTCAGTATTAGACCAGGATTATAGGCGAGTGGATCTTTTGATTAAAATTAGAGATGAGGTCTTCAGTATTAGACCAGGATTATAGGCGAGTGGATCTTTTGATTAAAATTAGAGATGAGGTCTTCAGTATTAGACCAGGATTATAGGCGAGTGGATCTGTTGTTTAAATTAGAGATGAGGTCTTCAGTATTAGACCAGGATTATAGGCGAGTGGATCTTTTGATTAAAATTAGAGATGAGGTCTTCAGTATTAGACCAGGATTATAGGCGAGTGGATCTGTTGATTAAAATTAGAGATGAGGTCTTCAGTATTAGACCTGGATTATAGGCGAGTGGATCTTTTGATTAAAATTAGAGATGGTGTCTTCAGTATTAGACCAGGATTATAGGCGAGTGGATCTCTTGATTAAAATTAGAGATGAGGTCTTCAGTATTAGACCAGGATTATAGGCGTGTGGATCTGTTGATTAAAATTAGTGATGATGTCTTCAGTATTAGACCAGGATTATAGGCGAGCGGATCTCTTGATTAAAATTAGAGATGATGTCTTCAGTATTAGACGAGGATTATAGGCGTGTGGATCTGTTGATTAAAATTAGAGATGAGGTCTTCAGTATTAGACCAAGATTATAGGCGTGTGGATCTGTTGATTAAAATTAGAGATGAGGTCTTCAGTATTAGACCAGGATTATAGGCGTGTGGATCTGTTGATTAAAATTAGAGATGAGGTCTTCAGTATTAGACCAGGATTATAAGCGTGTGGATCTGTTGATTAAAATTAGAGATGATGTCTTCAGTATTAGACCAGGATTATAAGCGTGTGGATCTGTTGATTAAAATTAGAGATGAAGTCTTCAGCATTAGACCAGGATTATAAGCGTGTGGATCTGTTGATTAAAATTAGAGATGGTGTCTTCAGTATTAGACCAGGATTATAGGCGTGTGGATCTGTTGATTAAAATTACAGGCGAGGTTATCAGATCAGACCAACTCCTGATGATAGGAAATGCTGTGAATGCAGTTCAGCTGGGGGAAATCTGATCATCAAAAGTGTTGTTATTGGTTTTTGTTCTATTTGAGTCATCAATTTCCACCACTATAATACAGTTATTAACTAATTAGTACAATTATAATTGGTTGCTGGTGTGTGTGTTTATCGCTGAATGGCTCTTTCTTGAATCTGTCCTTTTCATGACGTGGCACGTGATCTAGTAACTGAAACAGAATGGACAGACGTCGTAACATGGAGACATCAACACGTTTGGAATCATATGTCCGGATACTGGCTCAAACACATCCAGCTTTCAAGGAGTTTATTAATGTAGTGGGATTATTTTAAGATCCATAAGGGGCACGACTGGAATAACAATTGGAGGTCATAATATAAATAATCTAAGGTATGCTGATGATACAGTCTTAATCGCTAAGAGTGAAAATGAGTTACAAGAAATGTTGGACATTATAGTGAAAGAAAGCAAAAATAAAGGACTCAGCCTTAATAGAAAAAAGACAGAAGTAATGGTAATAACAAAGAAAAAGACATCACCTCAGTGCAAAATAAAGACAAGTGGAACAATATTAAAACAGGTAAATGAATTTAAATATTTGGGAACTTTGTTAACCTCTGACGGAAGATGTAAAAAAGAGGGGAGGTGCAGAATGGCTCAGGCAAAAGCAGCTTTCCAAAAAATGAGGAAGATACTATGCAATCCATTTTTGGCAATAGAAACCAGAAAAAATAGTTCTTAAATGTTATGTAGAGCTGGTCTTAACATATGGATGCGAATCATGGACAATAGGACAACGGACAAAAAAATCACTGGAGTTTGTGGAAATGTGGTTTTACAGAAGAATGCTGAGAGTACCATGGACAGCTAAGAAGAGTAATGAAGATGTTCTGAGAGAGGTCAAAGCAAAAAGAGTGCTAATTTTCAATATTAGGAAGAAACAGTCATCATTTTTTGGCCATGTAATGAGAAGAGAACAACTGGAGTATATTGTAACAACTTGAAAAATTGAGGCACGAAGAGATAGAGGGAAGCAAAGAGAAAAGATACCAGACAGCTTAAGAGAATGGCTTTGCAGAAGTTCAACAACAGAAATGATAAAGAACTGTCGAGATAGAAAGTTGTGGAGAGACATGATCCCCTACGCCAGTAGCCCCGGTACTTGATGATGATGATGCTTAATGTAGTAACAGTATAACAGAATGATAGAATGGGTCAGGTAACTCAACCAGTACCCATTCCCTAACTGCTTTTAACAGTGGCATAGAATAACGGTCATCAGTGTTAGTGACAGAATAACGAGTTATGCTAACGTAAAGTTCATAGTGGGTAGTGGACAACCCTCGAAGGATGGACGGTGGCAAGAGTGGGGGCAAAATAGTACTGGGACAAAATAAGTTTAAGGAGAATGGAAATTTTCCTAGCAGTTGGCGTAGAAGTGAGAGTCAACACATCGCTTGACCCGTCAGGTAAATAGGTTAACAAACAACTTCCAGGAAAGGTCAAAGGCATGAAGTAAATATCAATTTTTTTAAACTCAGGAGAGGTCAAGCCGACCAGAGGTTACTTTTGGAGCCACAAACATGCCTGTTTGGACCATCCTAAAACGTAAGAGTTCACTGAAATTACCAAGATGTCCCCTGTTGTGATAGTTTGGGTGCGGAAGTCACAGAGCGGTTGTTTTAGCGTGTTGTTATTTCTTATTATTGTTATTGGTGTCTTTGACATCACATTTCTAGTTGACACAACAATAATCATGACAGAGTTCTCATTTTTATATTATAATCATAATCGGTTTATTGATCTCTATTCTTGGCACATGATACATACTAGTGGTAGATGTACTTTTCTTAAATTAATGTTCGTTAATTCTGGACATTTCTAAGACAATCGTCGGTGAATATGATCTGTCCACCAGTGCATATCTTACATTCAATCTCTCTGTCAACTTTACTTACGTTTATAAGGAATGTGAAACACAACTTGAACTCTCAACACTTCACAAGTTCATAACTAATTCTCACATGTTCGTTAACTCACTTGTTGTAATGTTTTATCGCTCAACTAATTGAGTAAGTCACTGACAACTTACTACTCTCTAGTCTATTCCTGAAGGACGTGTCAGTTAATTTAAGATTACTACAACTTGAAGATTCCTTACTAACTTGCGATCTAACTTTCATAGTTTCTTGTTCTAAAACTTCTAGTTGTCTCTTCTTGACTTCTAACTAACTGCCTTTAGCATTTCGGCTGAAGCCGGACTAAGCTTACTTAGTCTACATTCTGACCTCTCTCTCTCTCTCTCTCTCTCTCTGTCTAACATGAAGAGTTCTCTCAACCTATTGTGTTGAAGTTTAAATATTCTGCCACAACTCTTCGCGTGAAATATCAGCAGCCAATGGGATTGCCGCAATTGTCGAGAAGTGGCAATTTGCAACTCCTCTGATCACTTGGAGTCGGTCAACCCTCATCATTCTGTGTCCGAGACTTGAAATATTCCCCAGATTTGACGATAATAATTTGTTTTCGTGAAATCTCTATAACCTATTTGAAGTAATGATTACCTCATGACTCTGACCTTTCCTGGTAGTTGGATGACAACTTATTTATCAGACGACCAAAGTCATGGGGTCAATACATTCGCTATTACCATATCCCCAACCCGCTATTGTGGAAACCTGCGTGGAACTTTCCACTCTCAAAACTCATCATTATAATTCTACCTTTCCTTCCTCCCCACTTCTGTGTGACCACTACCCACTATGAACTCTGCGTTATCTTAAACTTGTATCTGTCCGCGTGGAAAATTTCTCCACCTTAAATTTATGTCCTACTACTGATGGTCGCTACCATATGTTACTGCTATTGTCCATTAAAGAAACGGGTACCGACTAAGTTACTTGCCCCCATGCTTTCATTAGCTTACACGGTTAAATTCGCGACAACTTCGCCACGAATCATTGGACGCTAATTATAGCAGCGCGGTAAATGAGATTTCAGTATAAAAAAGTAAGCATGCTAGATAAGTCAAGCAGTTAGGAGGAAGACAGAGGTAGTCACGAAAAATTGCTGAAGGCAGTCAGTTAGACAGTTAGTAGTTTTCAGTTTTAACAGTTTGTAAGTCAAGCAGTAGTAAGAAGCAGTAATCCGAGTTAGTCAAGAATCCTAAATGTGGACTAGTCAAGCTTAGAGTAGATAGTTGTGAGTATAAGATCAGTCAGATAAAAAACGATAAGTGGGATAGTAAGAACATGCACAAGAGTGTTAAAGAGACCCAGAGAGGAGGACTTGTAGCAAACGAAGTTAAAGTTGATGTCGTCAGTGGAGCACACTAACCCAATTTGAACATGTCTGGGCAGTTATGGATTTATCCATGGATCGATGAGGATGATTTGATAACTGAGTTTAAAGTAATATTAGATCGGGTCTTGTGTGCAGACACCTAAAGAGCGTTATTTGATCTACTGTTTTGAACAATCTTACGTCTTGTGTGCAGACACCTAAAGAGCGCTATTTGATCTACTGTTTTTAACAATCTTACGTCTTGTGTGCAGACACCTAAAAAGCGCTATTTGATCTACTGTTTTTAACAATCTTACGTCTTGTGTGCAGACACCTAAAGAGCGCTATTTGATCTACTGTTTTTGACAACCTTACGTCTTGTGTGCAGACACCTAAAAAGCGCAGTTTGATCTACTAATTTTAACAATCTTACGTCTTGTGTGCAGACACCTAAAGAGCGCGGTTTGATCTAGTAATTTTAACAATCCTACGACTTGTGTGCAGACACCTAAAGAGCGCTATTTGATCTACTGTTTTAAACAATTTTACGTCTTGTGTGCAGACACCTAAAGAGCGCGGTTTGATCTAGTATTTTTAACAATCCTACGTCTTGTGTGCAGACACCTAAAGAGCGCTATTTGATCTACTATTTTTAACAATCTTACGTCTTGTGTGCAGACACGTAAAGAGTGCGGTTTGATATAGTATTTTTAACAATCCTACGTTTTGTGTGCAGACACCTAATGAGCGCTATTTGATCTACTATTTTTAACAATCTTACGTCTTGTGTGCAGACACCTAAAGTTTCATGTTTGATCTACTGTTTTTAACAATCTTACGTCTAGTGTGCAGACACCTAAAGAGCGTTGTTTGATCTACTATTTTTAACAAAATTACGTCTTGTGTGCAGACACCTAAAGAGCGCGGTTTGATCTACTATTTTTAACAATCTTACATCTTGTGTGCAGAGCACGGTTTGATCTAGTATTTTTAACAATCCTACGTCTTGTGTGCAGACACCTAAAGAGCGCTGTTTGATCTACTATTATTAACAATTTTACGTCTTGTGTGCAGACACCTAAAGTGTCATGTTTGATCTACTGTTTTTAACAATCTTACGTCTTGTGTGCAGACACCTAAAGAGCGTTGTTTGATCTACTATTTTTAACAATCTTACGTCTTGTGTGCAGACACCTAAAGAGCGCTGTTTGATCTACTATTTTTAACAATCTTACGTCTTGTGTGCAGACACCTAAAGAGCGCTGTTTGATCTAGTATTTTTAACAATCCTACGTCTTGTGTGCAGACACCTAAAGAGCGCTATTTGATCTACTGTTTTTAATAATCTTACGTCTTGTGTGCAGACACCTAAAGAGCAAGGTTTGATCTACTATTTTTAACAATCTTACGTCTTGTGTGCAGACACCTAAAGAGCGCTGTTTGATCTAGTATTTTTAACAATCCTACGTCTTGTGTGCAGACACCTAAAGAGCGCTATTTGATCTACTGTTTTGAACAATCTTATGTCTTGTGTGCAGACACCTAAAGAGCGCTGTTTGATCTACTATTTTTAACAATCTTACGTCTTGTGTGCAGATACCTAAAGAGCGCGGTTTGATCTACTGTTTTTAACAATCTTACGTCTTGTGTGCAGACACCTAAAGAGTGCTGTTTGATCTACTATTTTTAACAATTTTACGTCTTGTGTGCAGACACTTAAAGTGTCAAGTTTGATCTACTGTTTTTAACAATCTTACGTCTTGTGTACAGACACCTAAAGTGTCATGTTTGATCTACTGCTTTTTAACAATCTTACGTCTTGTGTGCAGACACTTAAAGTGTCATGTTTGATCTAATGTTTTTAACAATTCTACGTCTTGTGTGAAGACACCTAAAATGTCATGTTTGATCTACTGTTTTTTAACAATCTTACGTCTTGCGCACCAAGTATCAAAGACCCCATTAAAAGTTTCCTTGTATTTCGAGCTCATCTTATAGTAGAGAAAGATGTTGACGCTGGAATTAATGCCATCACAAATGTAAACAAATGACCACAAGACAATATATACGTTAACATTGACACCTTCAAAGGAAACATCAGGCAGAAAAAATGTTGTCATGGACACAGCGGCTCCTGGCATGTAGCACACGATGAGAACAGTAGCTGTTAGAATTACCATGATCACTGTTCTTCTTTCCCTGTTTGATATGATTTCCTGTTTTCTTGTATCTGTACTTGCTGTCTTGTGCCATTTTGTTTTCTGCTTGAGCTGGATGATTAGAACCATCGTGAACAGAACCACAGCAACGAAGGAGACCGCACCAAGAACCGAGTAGATGATGTAGGTCAGACCTTCCACGCTACCTCTCATCTTGGTAAATGCAACCCCCAACAACGTCCGGTTTCTCTCAGCGTAGAACTTCCAACCTATATATGACGTCATATACTCCGGTAGAAACACCAAAATCATGATCGTGTAGATGAGGAACAAAATAATTGCAGTCCTCCTGGGAGTGATGATTAGTTTGACCTTCAGAGGGAACATGATGCTTATGCATCTTTCTGCTGTGATGTAGACGGTTATCCAGGCCGCCACCCTACCGAAATAAACGTGGGGAATTCCGTCAGTCAAGCACAATACCTCCTCATTGACCATTGGTATATCATATCTATCTAATAATGGGTTCAAGAATATAGTCCACCGCACCAGAGTTATGAGACTACACAGGTCAGTTAGAGCCAGTCCAAAAAAGTTGATGTTCATGGTACTATTTAAGCCTTGTTTGTAGAACACCACCAAATTGATGACGTTCGCCACAATACCGAACAGAATAATAGCGCTGCAAATAAACACAAAGTTAACGACGTCGTAGGTTTCTCGGTCGCTTTCGCTGAGTATCTTCTCTGGTCCTCTGTTATTTTCGTTGGCCATCTCTGGAGAAAAAAACAGAAAAAGAGAGTACACATTATTGAGTACTTATTGCTAAAATTTAATTTATTAACAAAAATTTGAATTATCGGAATATGACCAATGTTATCAATGTGCTTTCAAGAGCAGAAGCAAACAACACAATAAGCACATTAATGTAATCTCCTTGCTGCTTTTGAATCGGCGATTTTCTACCTAACCTCATGGTCCATTACTTTTCTTTATCGTAAACAAAGTTTTCGTTTTCGTTTACAGCTAGATTTATCTGTAGTAAGCTGATAGATTTATCTGTAGTAAACTGATAGATTTATCTATAGTAAACTGATAGATTTATCTGTAGTAAGCTGATAGATTTATCTGTTGTATGCTGATAGATTTATCTGTAGTAAATTGATATATTTTTCTATAGTAAGCTGATAGATTTATCTGTAGTAAACTGTTAGATTTATCTATAGTAAGCTGATAGATTTATCTGTAGTAAACTGATAGATTTATCTATAGTAAGCTGATAGATTTATCTGTAGTATGCTGATAGTTTTATCTGTAGTATGCTGAGAGATTTATCTATAGTAAGCTGAAAGATTTATCTATAGTAAGCTGATAGATTTATCTGTAGTGTGCTGATAGATCTATCTGTAGCAAACTGATATATTTTTATGGAAGGAAATTGATATATTTGTATATAGTAAGCTGATAGATTTATCTGTAGTAAGCTGACAGATTTATCTGTAGTAAACTTTTAGACTTATGTGTAGTAACCTGATAGATTTATCTGTAGTAAACTGTTAGATTTATCTGTAGTAAGCTGATAGATTTATCTGTATTAAACTGATAGATTTATCTGTAGTAAACTGTTAGATTTATCTGTAGTAAACCGATAGATTTATCTGTAGTAAACTGATAGATTAATCTGAAGTAAACTGTTAGATTTATCTGTAGTAAACTGATAGATTAATCTGAAGTAAACTGATAGATTTATCTGTAGTAAACTGATAGATTAATCTGAAGTAAACTGTTAGATTTATCTGTATTAAAATGATAGATTTATCTGTAGTAAACTGTTAGATTTATCTGTAGTAAACTGTTAGATTTATCTGTAGTAAGCTGATAGATTTATCCGTACTAAGTTGATAGATTTATCTGTATTAAACTGTTAGATTAATCTGTAGTGAGCTGATAGATTTATCTATAGTAAACTGATAGATTTATCTATAGTAAGCTGATATATTTATATATAGTAAGCTGATAGAGTTATCTGTAGTATGCTGAGAGATTTATCTATAGGAAGCTGATAGATTTATCTATTGTAAGCTGATAGATGTATCTGTATTATGCTGATAGATTTATCAGTAGCAAACAGATAGATTTTTCTGTTGTAAATTGATAGATTTATCTATAGTAAGCTGATAGATTTATTTGTAGTATACTGATAGATTTATCTGTAGTAAGCTGATATATTTATCTGTAGTAAGCTGATAGATGTATTAATAGTAAACTGATAGATTTATCTATATTAAGCTGATAGATTTATCTGTAGTAAACTGATAGATTTATCTATAGTAAGCTGACATATTTATCTGTAGTAAACTGATAGATTTATCTGCAGTAAACTGTTAGATTTATCTGTAGTAAGATGATAGATTTATCTGTAGTAAGCTGATAGATTTATCTGTAGTAAGCTGATAGATTTATCTGTAGTAAACTGTAGATTTCTTTGTTGTAAACTGCTAGTTTTCTTTCTTGTATACCTTTAGATATATTTGTTGTAAATTGATTTATTTGCAGTAAACTGCTAAATATCTTTGTTGTAAACTATTAGATAATTAAATTAAGATTAGATATTAAACTAATCTAAGATTATATATTACACTAAGTGGAAGATGCCTTGCGCAATATGAAAGCAGGCAAACCTCCTGGACCAGATAATATAACTAAAGAAGAGATTGAAGCCATTGGTGATTTTGGAATAAAAATAATAACAAAAATATTAAATGATATCTACAACAGCGGATATATACCAGACGACCTGCTCAAATCAATATTCATAGCCCTACCAAAGAAATCTAGTGCGATTGAATGCGATGATCATCGCACAATAAGCCTTATGAGTCATATGACTAAGATATTACTAAAAAATCATCATGCGAAGAGTGCGAAACAAAATCAGTCCAGAAATTAGCGATGAACAGTGTGGTTTTGTTAGAGATAAAGGAACAAGCAATGCCATTTATATCATAAGATCTTTAGTAGAAAGAGCCATAGAGGTGAAAACAGATCTATACCTATCTTTCGTAGATTACACCAAGGCATTTGATAAAGTAAAGCACCAAGAAATAATCAAAATATTAGAAAGCATAAACGTAGACAGCAAAGATCTAAGAATAATAAAGAACATGTACTGGCAACAAACATCGGCCATAAGAACTGGAAACCAATTGGGAGTGTTTCAACAAATAAAACAGCGTGTTAGACAAGGTTGTGTGTTGTCACCAGATTTGTTTAATATTTATAGTGAGATTATTTTAAGATCTATAAGGGACATGCCTGGAATAACAATTGGAGGTTATAATATAAATAATCTAAGGTATGCTGATGATACAGTCTTAATCGCTAAGAGTGAAAATGAGTTACAAGAAATGTTGGACATTATAGTGAAAGAAAGCAAAAATAAAGGACTCAGCCTTAATAACAAAAAGACAGAGGTAATGGTAACAACAAAGAAAAAGACATCACCTCAGTGCAAAATAAAGACAAGTGAACAATATTAAAACAGGTAAATGAATTTAAATATTTGGGAACTTTGTTAACCTTAGACGGAAGATGTACAAAAGAGGTGAGATGCAGAATGGCTCAGGCAAAAGCATCTTTCCAAAAATTAGGAAGATACTATGCAATACATTTTTGTCAATAGAAACAAGAAAAAGAGTTCTTAAATGTTATGTAGAGCCAGTCTTAACATATGAATGCGAATCATGGTCAATATGACAACGGACAAGAAAATCACTGGAGTCTGTAGAAATGTGGTTTAACATAAAAATGTTGAGAATACCATGGACAGCTAAGAAGAGTGATGAAAAAGTTCTGAAAGAGGTCAAAGCAAAAAGAAAATTAATTTCCAATATTAGGAAGAGACAATTATCATTTTTGGCCATGTAATGAGAAGAGAACAACTGGAATAAATTGTAACAACTGGACAAATTGAGGGACGAAGAGATAGTGGGAAGCAAAGAGAAAAGATACCAGACAGCTTAAGAGAATGGCTTGGCAGAAGGTCAACAACAGAAATGATAAATAGCTGCCGAGATCTAAAATTGTTGAGTCATGATCACCTACGACCGTAGGAACGGCACTTGATGATGATGAAACTATTCGATTTTTTAGTAGTAAACGACGGTCGTTAGTCTTGTACCACTATTTGTTGTATACATCAAACTATGATCAAATTCGTAACTTTCAAAATGCACTCCGACCGATACAGCTTGTAGATCATACAGACCTGCTACTGATTACTGCACTAATGAATGTGTCCAGCGTTTTAAACAAAAGATTGACACTGTGTTCAGTTCTATTTGCAAATCTTCAGAAAACGTCTTGACACGAACTGTGCTCTTTGTCTTGCTTATTATAACGTCTACACATGTTGATGATCATTTTAATCACAACATTGCCATCATCATTATATATATATATATATGGCCTTTGGCGTCTTGACAGACGGTTGGTAGCAAGCAATCAAGATAAGTCAGTAGTTTGGTAAAGCATTAGTGCGTCATACTGGGTGCTGTTTTACTGAACATCTTCTTTCGTGGATGAATTTGCCAATCCTGGACAGACAGATCCATCCACAAAACTAGTAAGGTGTATCTGCGGTACCTGGCCTTGTCTTATTTCTTTTGCGCCTTTTGTCTTCTCTTTTTTTTTTCGTTCGCCAGCCTTTGCCTCTGGCGAAGTTCCTAGAGACTAGGAACTGAATTTTGCTTGTTAATATATTTTACCCTGGCAGCCGTGTGGACAGCCGTGTCTTCTGAATTTGATATCAGCACTGTCTCGAAAGTTGCTATGCCATTTTTTATATATTTTTTTCTACATGTGCTACGATCCGAAGCCACATTTTCCCAGTTTCTTTCACTGATAGAGAATACCCTCGAGGAAGCCCTACAATCATCCTTATATCTCAGCAGGAAAAATAAAAAAATAAAAAAAGGTATGTAAGAAGCTTTACGTGACAAGTGGACGACACAGACTAAACAACGTTTCGGCTCAATAGGCCTTCATCAGGAACAAACAATAAAAACACACACACACAAATTAATAACGAAACAACCAAAACAAAAACAATCGAAATGTGTTAAAGAAAACAACAACAAAAAGTAAAACTATCCTGTCAAATCCAAAATAAAATCGTAACCAAGTGCGGCTGTCGTGAACGTCGAAAATCGTGCGAAAAAGTGCGTAAATGTAAACAGAACCAGATGAGTAAACACAGGGGTCAGTGTGCAAACACAAAGGAGAAAGAATCGAATAGTAGTCTGACAGGTGTAAAAAGACGCTAAGAGTGAGATGTCTGAGAGTGGGGTACAGTAAAAATAAACTCACTCTTAGCGTCTTTTTACACCTGTCAGACTACTATTCTTCGCATTTTTATGCCTTAACCCTTTATATCTCAGCACTGGTCTCTTTCCGTCCTTAAGCTCTCCAAACAATATATGTTTGGGAACACGATTGTTTGCCGTTCTTCTTACATGGCCCAGCCACCTTAGTATACTTTGTCCTGCCATTTGATGTTCATAATCTTGCGAAGGCAACGTACATGAAAGCTGTTTAACCTTTTCTGTTCTGCCCTGCATAGGTGGTCCAAGTTTATGATCCGTATAGAAGTATACTAATCACACAACTTTTGGTAAATTTGAATCTTAGTCCTGAGTGTTAAAGTGAAACGACTTGATCAGCTTCAGTAATGTAGGAGGGCAGCCAACATTTTCCAATACCCTGTATAGACCTGCTCTGCTCACTGTGTCAAACACCTTTGTGAGATCAATGTAGGAGGGCAGCCAACATTTTCCAATACCCTGTATAGACCTGCTCTGCTCACTGTGTCAAACACCTTTGTGAGATCAATGTAGGAGGGCAGCCAACATTTTCCAACACCTTGTATAGACCTGCTCTGCTCACTGTGTCAAACACTTTTGTGAGATCAATGTAAGAGGGCAGCCAACCTTTTCCAACACCCTGTATAGACCTGCTCTGCTCACTGTGTCAAACGCCTTTGTGAGATCAATGTAGGAGGACAGCCAACATTTTCCAACACCTTGTATAGACCTGCTCTGCTCACTGTGTCAAACACCTTTGTGAGATCAATGTAGGAGGACAGCCAACATTTTCCAACACCTTGTATAGACCTGCTCTGCTCACTGTGTCAAACACCTGTGTGAGATCAATGTAAGAGGGCAGCCAACATTTTCCAACACCTTGTATAGACCTGCTCTGCTCACTGTGTCAAACACCTTTGTGAGATCAATGTAGGAGGGCAGCCAACATTTTCCAACACCTTGTATAGACCTGCTCTGCTCACTGTGTCAAACTCCTTTGTGAGATCAACAAAGGCTATAAATAGAGGTCTTCTCTGTTCCATGCAACTGGCGGAGAGTACAAATCATATCCGTGGTTGACTGTCCAGCTTTAAACCAACACTGGGACTCAGGAAGGATATGTTCCGCCAATTGTTGTAGGCGCTTTAGAACAATTCTTGTGAATGCCTTTCCAGTTATACTCAGGAGGGATATACCACTATAATTGTTGCAATCGCCATTGTCCGCCTTATTTTTATATAACGTTTCAATCTTGGCATCTTTCATGTCTTGGGGTATATCGCCACTTCTCCAGCATTGGACAAGGAGTTTGTAGAGGTGGGGCAGGAGTGTTTCAAGGTTTTCCTTGAGCATTTCGGCTGGGATGTTGTCATTACCAGGAGCTTTCCCATTGGGACGTCGCGGATGACATCATGAAGTTCTTATCATCATTATCGTATTTCAAATCTGCACAACTAACTCCATGTTTGTGATGTTAAAGAACTAAATTCAGCTACTTCAACTAACTCCATGTTTGAGATGTTAAAGAACTAAATTCAGCTGCTTCAACTAACTCCATGTTTGTGATGTTAAAGAACTAAATTCAGCTGCTTCAACTAACTCCATGTTTGTGATGTTAAAGAACTAAATTCAGCTGCTTCAACTATTCTTCTATTCATACATTAGATTGTGTTTTTATCTTATCATTTTATATTTAAATTTCGTAAAATGTTGTGTCATCGTAGAATATTTATGATCAAACACTGTAGAGTGGTGACCAGAACATAGTACAAGCCGGGGCAGGGTGAATGGTGAATTGGTGTTGTCCAGGTCACACACTCACCAGTCGCTAGTTTGTTTATTCTAAAGAAACATAATTATGTCACTTCCGGTTTAAAGATTAAAAAAAAAAAATCTCTACGGCTTTTACCCCATTTAAGCGGTCTGAAATTGCTGGGGAAGGGGGTGAGCATTATAGGATTGGGATATAGAGGTGACCTGTCCAGTACAGTGGCCACGAGAAAGTGAAAGTTGATATGTGATTGGAAGACGTTGTTTCCCAGATCACTTTCCCGATGTCTGATTCTGCAAATATGTGAATGAAAGCGCCAACAGCAACATGTACAGGACACATTTATGTCACCCCATGAGACATATTTTCTCATACGCTTTTTAAAAATAAATTCCTAACTTAAAACGAAAACATCTCATTTCGTTTATGAATCCGTTGTTCCTATATGTTTGTTTTGAGTTGTTTGTTGTTTATAATCGTTGAGTTATTTGTGGGTTATCATCATTGCACTCCAAACATGTCCATAGGTGCTCAGATCTCCTCCTCAGCATATCCGAGAGCGTGCAGCGACTGATAACTCCAGCTCCGGGTTGACTGATATGCGAGCTTTTATGCTTCCATTAAACCTCTCGTCCCAGACATTAACTCCGATCTCTCTCATCGGAAGGAGACTCATGTTTGTCCTAGTCTTATTTTTGTTTCTAAATGTTCACTTCTATTACCACCTCCTCTCACCCGCACTTACGTGTCAAAGGAAATGTCTGCTACGTGATTTGCCAGTCACAAACCACCACTGACCATATCTATGCTGATACTGTATTTATTCCCCTTTCCTGTAACTGTTATATAACGTGTTCTGTTGGGAATGCGACGTTATAAAACATAATGAATCACAGCCAAATCAACGAGATGTTCCAATAGGACAACATATAAGATAATTAATTACCCTCTTATGTTTATATTATCCATTACATCTACACTGATAGTCACGTGATGTTTATACTTGTACCGACACGAAGTAACCGTTATTGAAGCGTAAATCGTGACCACTACATTTCTGGGAGAATCGACTTGTTCCCATATTTGTTATTACTTTATTTATTTCTTCTTTGTGAATGTCATCGTGCAAAATAACAGCTATTTTGTTATTTAGATCGTTACCAATGACACAAGACACCATTTTGTTACAATTTATGCACAATTATGTGGCTCGTCGTTCACCCTTGTACCAATCTATAACTCATCGGATTCGCCGAAAGGGCTTGGAGGTATGTTTATAGATTGGAATGCGGTGCTACAGCAACAACGATTAATTCTTCTCATTTATGGTGCAGTAATAGTTGTAGATAATTGGAACTTACATTCACAAACACCACGGAAAAGCGGCTAATGTCTCTAAATATTACAATTTGATTTAAACTAGTAGAAATGCTGTGTATAAATACCGTTTCTTTCATTTATTTTTTTCATAATTTTCCTTCAGAACATTAATACTTTACATTTTATGTTCTCTGCAAGAATTTTGACCTTTTTATGTCTGTCAAATTCAATCGGGTATGTTAGTATGTTATCTGTTTAGCTAACTATTTGCCAAAGTAATGTAGCAGTGTAGATGTTGATAAACTGTGAGGTCGACCAGGGATCTACATGCTCTAATGTTGGTTATCCCAAGTAGAGGGAGACAGTTCTTTTTATTAAAGAAGAAATTGCTTATTTCTCATTTCGGTAACCGAGCACACAAGTAGTTTAGTCAAAGACGTTAGAGAAGTTGTCGAGATCAATAACTTATGCCACTTTTTATCTTATGATCAGCAAGACATCAAAAACAATCTCAGCAAATGTTTCAGTTTTATAAAGTTTCAATCAACGATTTGCTAACAAATAATCTAACATAGATTATATTTTAGATAAAATTATATTTGTAATCCCTTGTTTGATTTAACAAGGACCCTTGAATACAAGTCAACTTAACAGTAGAAAGAGACAGTAAAGCGAGTGAATCCACACCACGATAAAAGTTGCTATGCAAATTACGAAAAATAGAACGCTTCAAATTTGTCAACAGAACACGAGTAAACCAGCCAAGATGGTGACTAAAAGCTACTGACAAACCTCAATTATAAAAAAATCTTTGAAATGAATAAGAAATTAGACAGTCACAACAGTGGTAATTGTCTAGGTGTTATTGATCAATGTACAGAAGATGAGTCGTCTGACGGTAGCCATAATGGTTCTGAAATAGAAATGGAAGGGTGGAGGTTGGTGAGAAGTATAGGGAAGAGTAGGAGTCACTGAAACTACGTAACATGCGAGATTATCTAACATATTTAGATAGACTGAAACTGGGAAATGGAGAGTCTGAGAAATGAGAGAGTCTGAGAAATGGGAGAGTGAGAAATGTGAGAGTCTGAGAAATAGGAGAGTCTGAGAAATGGGAGAGTCTGAGAAATTGGAGAGTCTGAGAAATGGGAGAGTCTGAGAAATGGGAGACTCTGAGAAATGGGAGAGCCTGAGAAATGATACTGTGAGTCTGAGAAATAGGGAGAGTGTAAGAAATGGGACGCATTTCTCAAACAGTCCCATTTCTTACACTCTCCCTATTTCTTACACTCTCCCAGACTCATGACACAGACTCATGATTACTTTGTTTTATCACGTCTGATCAGTCATGGGAATCTGTAAGTGGTGAGTCATACCATATTAATTATATATTTCAAAGAACCAAAAAAAAAAAAAAAAAAAAAAAACGCATTTCTCAAACAGTTTTTTTGGGGTTTTTTTTTTTATTGGTTCTTTGAAATATATAATTAATATGGTATGACTCACCACTTACAGATTCCCATGACTGATCAGACGTGATAAAACAAAGTATGAGCACCGTCACGCCAAATGGCGTATAGGGATTATGGTGGCCATAATTTTTATAGACTTTCGGCACATCATTTTTGGGATTATGTGATCGGTATTACGTCCGTTTTACTTTACTTTCTCAGAAAGAAATCTAGTACCCATTTATGACTGGGTGAACGCGGAAGCCGTCGATCAGGATTGAACTCAACTTCTTTTCCTTAGTAGTTCACTAACCACAGGGCTGTCGTGGCTCCCGATCAGATCACTCAATAGATAGCCTTATGACGTGATGTTTTATCACTTTAAATCAATCATGAAATCAATATGCTGGAGAAAGTGAACATCGATGATAGGGATCTGATCATTGTAAACCCTTGTGTAGACAACAAACAAGACAAGACAGTTGCAATATATAAAACAAGACAAGACAGTTGCAATATATAAAACAAGAAGCCTGTGTTTTGTTGCCAGATTTGTTCTCACTTGTAAAGATGTTTTCACACGAAAATATGTGATCAATCATTATCATCATGTACCATACCGTTTGGTATTTTCTCTCTTCGTCCGCGATCTCTCTTTCCTTCTTTTTTTTTGCCAGTTGTAACCAAGTATTCCAACTTTCCTCTTCTCATGATGTGCCTGAAAAATGTTGATTGCTTCTTTCTGATGTTTTTTAAGAGCTCTCTTTTTGTGTTGGCCTCTTTGAGAACTTCCTGATTGGTCTTTTTAGCTGTCCAGGGAACCTTCAACATTCTTCTGAGAAATCCCATCTCTGTGGCCTCTAATCGTCTTTTCATTTGTTTGTCTACTGTCCATGATTAGATTCCATAGGTCAGGATTGGTTCCATATAGCACCGACGAACTCTCTTTCTCATTTCTATTGACATAGATTTGTTGCATAATATATTTTTCATTTTCTAAAGTGCTATTTTGGCATGAGCTATTCTGCTTTTTATTTCCGTGGTGCATCTCCCATCTGATGTTATTATTGTGCCCAAGTATTTGAAAGGTTGCACTTGTTTCAGATTTTTTTCGTTTATTTTTATGCTGCATGATGGTGGTGATTGTTTCTTCGATATAACCATTACTTCTGTTTTCTTACTATTCAGACTGAGACCTTTCTTGTTGCTTTCTTTTACTATTATGTCTATCATTTCTTGTAGTTCATTCTGTCTCTGCTATTAAGACTGTGTCATCCGCATATCGCAAATTATTATGTTGTGACCGTTGACTTAAATTCCTTTTTTGTCTACTATTGATCTCATAATATATTCGCTGTAAAGTGAAAACAAATCCGGTGACAGAACACACAGCCTTGTCTGACGCCTTGCTTTATATATACTGTAATTGTCTTGTTTGGTTGTTAATTCGTATAGCTGCTGTCTGTTGCCAGTACATGTTTTTTATGATTCGCAGATCCTTGCCATCAATGTTTAATTTCTCCAGCATATTGCTTATTTCCACATGCTTTACTTTGTCAAATGCTTTCGTGTAGTCTATAAAGCACATATATAGATCTTTATTTACCTCTATAGATCTTTATATCAATGTCCTTAAGATGTATATTGCATTATTGGTGCCCTTTCCTTCCACAAATCCACATAGTTCCTCACTTATTTCTGGTTTTACTTTGTTCCTTACACGTCTCATGATTATTCTTAGTAATATTTTAGTCATATGGCTCATGAGACTAATAGTGCGATGGTCTTCACAATCAATGGCGCCTGGCTTCTTCGGTATGGCTACAAAGATAGATTTTGGTAGATCTTCGGGAATGTGTCCAGTGTTATATATGTCATTGAATAATTTTGTTTTGACTTGTACTCCCAGCTCTCTTAATGCATTTATCTCTTCGATTGTTATATTGTCAGGACCTGGATATGTGATCAATAATTGACAAAATAATGAATGAAAGTCAACGGTAACAGCTTAATTAATCCACTGCTATATGCGGATAAAAGTCTTGATAAAAGAGAAGGAAAGGAACTGTAGGAACAGATAGAAGTAAGGGAAATAAAGCACCAAGAAAGATCTCAGACTAAGCAGTAAGAAAACATAAGTAAAGGTGATATCAAATAAAGAACTATCTCCATCCTGAAAAAAGAACATAATCAGAACAAATCTGAATCAAGTGCAGAGCGAAAAATGCAAGGACACAAGAACAATGTCAGACGGAAGACGCACCACAACAATAAGGCTAAAATATCAGATTAGACTGTTGTGCTTTCAATGCATGTGAAACATTGATATTCAGTGCAGAATTAGAAAGAATAATGCACGATGCAGAAACCAAATATTACCTTAAGACCGAATGGAACGCAATTTCTACATCACAAGTAAAAAGACTGATAAATTAAACAACATAGAACAATGGGTATATATAAAGAGGAACTTCATGTAAACATCTTAAACATGAAGAGGAACTTCATGTAAAAATCTTAAACTTGTAGAGGAACTTCATGTAAACATCTTAAACATGAAGATGAATCTCAAGTAAACATCTTAAACATGAAGCGGGACCTCAGGTAAACATCTTAAATATGAAGTGGAACCTCAGGTAAACATCTTAAACATGAAGATGAATCTCAGGTAAACATCTTAAATATGAAGATGAATCTCAGGTAAACATCTTAAATATGAAGATGAATCTCAGGTAAACATCTTAAATATGAAGAGGAACCTCAGGTAAACATCTTAAATATGAAGAGGAACCTCAGGTAAACATCTTAAACATGAAGATGAATCTCAGGTAAACATCTTAAACATGAAGAGGAATCTCAGGTAAACATCTTAAATATGAAGATGAATCTCATGTAAACATCTTAAATATGAAGATGAACCTCAGGTAAACATCTTAAATATGAAGAGGAACCTCAGGTAAACATCTTAAACATGAAGATGAATCTCAGGTAAACATCTTAAACATGAAGATCAACCTCAGGTAAACATCTTAAACATGAAGATGAATCTCAGGTAAACACCTTAAACATGAAGAGGAACCTCAGGTAAACATCTTAAACATGAAGATGAATCTCAGGTAAACATCTTAAACATGAAGATGAACCTCAGGTAAACATCTTAAACATGAAGAGGAACCTCAGGTAAACATCTTAAACATGAAGAGGAACCTCATGTAAACATCTTAAATATGAAGAGGAACCTCATGTAAACATCTCATGCAGTGGAACCTCATGTAAACATCTTAAACATGAACTGGAACCTGTAAACATCTTAAACATGAAGTGGAACCTGTAAACATCTTAAACATGAAGAGGAACCTCATGTAAACATTTCATGAAGTGGAACCTCATGTAAACATCTCATGCAGTGGAACCTCATGTAAATATTTCATGAAGTGGAACCTCATGTAAACATTTCATGAAGTGGAACCTCATGTAAATATATTAAACATGAAGTGGAACCTCATGTAAATATATTAAACATGAAGTGGAACCTCATGTAAATATATTAAACATGAAGAGGAACCTCATGTAAACATTTCATGAAGTGGAACCTCATGTAAACATCTCATGCAGTGGAACCTCATGTAAACATCTTAAACATGAAGAGGAACCTCATGTAAACATCTCATGCAGTGGAACCTCATGTAAACATCTTAAACATGAAGAGGAACCTCATGTAAACATCTCATGCAGTGGAACCTCATGTAAATATATTAAACATGAAGTGGAACCTCATGTAAATATATTAAACATGAAGTGGAACCTCATGTAAATATATTAAACATGAAGAGGAACCTCATGTAAACATTTCATGAAGTGGAACCTCATGTAAACATCTCATGCAGTGGAACCTCATGTAAACATCTTAAACATGAAGAGGAACCTCATGTAAACATCTCATGCAGTGGAACCTCATGTAAACATCTTAAACATGAAGAGGAACCTCATGTAAACATCTCATGCAGTGGAACCTCATGTAAATATATTAAACATGAAGTGGAACCTCATGTAAATATATTAAACATGAAGTGGAACCTCATGTAAATATATTAAACATGAAGAGGAACCTCATGTAAACATTTCATGAAGTGGAACCTCATGTAAACATCTCATGCAGTGGAACCTCATGTAAACATCTTAAACATGAAGAGGAACCTCATGTAAACATCTCATGCAGTGGAACCTCATGTAAACATCTCATGAAGTGGAACCTCATGTAAATATATTAAACATGAAGAGGAACCTCATGTAAACATCTCATGCAGTGGAACCTCATGTAAACATCTCATGAAGTGGAACCTCATGTAAACATCTTAAACATGAAGAGGAACCTCATGTAAACATCTCATGCAGTGGAACCTCATGTAAATATATTAAACATGAAGAGGAACCTCATGTAAACATCTCATGCAGTGGAACCTCATGTAAATATATTAAACATGAAGAGGAACCTCATGTAACATCTCATGCAGTGGAACCTCATGTAAACATTTCATGAAGTGGAACCTCATGTAAATATATTACACATGAAGAGGAACCTCATGTAACATCTCATGCAGTGGAACCTCATGTAAACATTTCATGAAGTGGAACCTCATGTAAACATCTCATGCAGTGGAACCTCATGTAAACATTTCATGAAGTGGAACCTCATGTAAATATATTAAACATGAAGTGGAACCTCATGTAAACATCTCATGCAGTGGAACCTCATGTAAATATATTAAACATGAAGAGGAACCTCATGTAAACATCTCATGCAGTGGAACCTCATGTAAATATATTAAACATGAAGAGTAACCTCATGTAAATATATTAAACATGAAGTGGAACCTCATGTAAATATATTAAACATGAAGTGGAACCTCATGTAAATATATTAAACATGAAGTGGAACCTCATGTAAATATATTAAACATGAAGTGGAACCTCATGTAAATATATTAAACATGAAGAGGAACCTCATGTAAACATCTCATGCAGTGGAACCTCATGTAAACATCTCATGCAGTGGAACCTCATGTAAACATCTCATGCAGTGGAACCTCATGTAAACATCTCATGCAGTGGAACCTCATGTAAACATCTCATGCAGTGGAACCTCATGTAAACATCTCAAGCAGTGGAACCTCATGTAAATATATTAAACATGAAGAGGAACCTCATGTAAACATCTCATGCAGTGGAACCTCATGTAAATATATTAAACATGAAGAGGAACCTCATGTAAACATCTCATGCAGTGGAACCTCATGTAAATATATTAAACATGAAGAGTAACCTCATGTAAATATATTAAACATGAAGTGGAACCTCATGTAAATATATTAAACATGAAGTGGAACCTCATGTAAATATATTAAACATGAAGAGGAACCTCATGTAAACATCTCATGCAGTGGAACCTCATGTAAATATATTAAACATGAAGAGGAACCTCATGTAAATATATTAAACATGAAGAGGAACCTCATGTAAACATCTCATGAATTGGAACCTCATGTAAATATATTAAACATGAAGAGGAACCTCATGTAAACATCTCATGCAGTGGAACCTCATGTAAATATATTAAACATGAAGAGGAACCTCATGTAAATATATTAAACATGAAGAGGAACCTCATGTAAACATCTCATGAAGTGGAACCTCATGTAAATATATTAAACATGAAGTGGAACCTCATGTAAATATATTAAACATGAAGAGGAACCTCATGTAAATATATTAAACATGAAGAGGAACCTCATGTAAACATCTCATGAAGTGGAACCTCATGTAAATATATTAAACATGAAGAGGAACCTCATGTAAATATATTAAACATGAAGAGGAACCTCATGTAAACATCTCATGAAGTGGAACCTCATGTAAATATATTAAACATGAAGTGGAACCTCATGTAAATATATTAAACATGAAGAGGAACCTCATGTAAATATATTAAACATGAAGAGGAACCTCATGTAAACATCTCATGAAGTGGAACCTCATGTAAATATATTAAACATGAAGAGGAACCTCATGTAAACATCTCATGCAGTGGAACCTCATGTAAATATATTAAACATGAAGTGGAACCTCATGTAAACATCTCATGCAGTGGAACCTCATGTAAATATATTAAACATGAAGTGGAACCTCATGTAAATATATTAAACATGAAGTGGAACCTCATGTAAATATATTAAACATGAAGTGGAACCTCATGTAAATATATTAAACATGAAGAGGAACCTCATGTAAATATATTAAACATGAAGAGGAACCTCATGTAAACATCTCATGAAGAGGAACCTCATGTAAATATATTAAACATGAAGAGGAACCTCATGTAAACATCTCATGAAGTGGAACCTCATGTAAACATCTCATGAAGTGGAACCTCATGTAAATATATTAAACATGAAGTGGAACCTCATGTAAATATATTAAACATGAAGTGGAACCTCATGTAAACATCTCATGAAGAGGAACCTCATGTAAATATATTAAACATGAAGAGGAACCTCATGTAAACATCTCATGAAGTGTTACCTCATGTAAACATCTCATGAAGTGGAACCTCATGTAAATATATTAAACATGCAGTGGAACCTCATGTAAATATATTAAACATGAAGAGGAACCTCATGTAAATATATTAAACATGAAGAGGAACCTCATGTAAACATCTCATGAAGAGGAACCTCATGTAAATATATTAAACATGAAGAGGAACCTCATGTAAACATCTCATGAAGAGGAACCTCATGTAAACATCTCATGAAGTGGAACCTCATGTAAATATATTAAACATGCAGTGGAACCTCATGTAAATATATTAAACATGAAGAGGAACCTCATGTAAATATATTAAACATGAAGAGGAACCTCATGTAAACATCTCATGAAGAGGAACCTCATGTAAATATATTAAACATGAAGAGGAACCTCATGTAAACATCTCATGAAGAGGAACCTCATGTAAACATCTCATGAAGTGGAACCTCATGTAAATATATTAAACATGCAGTGGAACCTCATGTAAATATATTAAACATGAAGTGGAACCTCATGTAAATATATTAAACATGCAGTGGAACCTCATGTAAATATATTAAACATGAAGTGGAACCTCATGTAAATATATTAAACATGAAGTGGAACCTCATGTAAATATATTAAACATGAAGTGGAACCTCATGTAAATATATTAAACATGAAGAGTAACCTCATGTAAATATATTAAACATGAAGAGGAACCTCATGTAAATATATTAAACATGAAGAGGAACCTCATGTAAATATATTAAACATGAAGAGGAACCTCATGTAAATATATTAAACATGAAGAGGAACCTCATGTAAATATATTAAACATGAAGTGGAACCTCATGTAAATATATTAAACATGAAGTGGAACCTCATGTAAATATATTAAACATGAAGTGGAACCTCATGTAAATATATTAAACATGAAGTGGAACCTCATGTAAATATATTAAACATGAAGAGGAACCTCATGTAAATATATTAAACATGAAGAGGAACCTCATGTAAATATATTAAACATGAAGTGGAACCTCATGTAAATATATTAAACATGAAGTGGAACCTCATGTAAATATATTAAACATGAAGAGGAACCTCATGTAAATATATTAAACATGAAGTGGAACCTCATGTAAATATATTAAACATGTGTAGAAAGTGGCTGGAGTTCTTGACTGGACTAGGCTGAAGATGAGTGTTCTCGTATTGTAGTCTCACCACGGGCGGGGGTAATGTGGTAGTGAGCCGATAGACTCGGTGATGTGGCTGCCGTCAGGTAATGGACTAGTCTGACATTCTAAAGTCCACAGAGAAACAGGGCGAGTAAACGAGTTGCAACGGATGGCTGATGAGTAACCTTAACTAGAGTACGAGAGAAAAAGCATTTGAGAAGAGACGTTAACATAATGGAGAGCAACTTTGCTGTTATAGGAAGACCAGCCAATCAACACAGAACCGATGTTGTCAGTCAATTCACGCTGCGGGATTTGCTGAAGATGAGTTCCGAGCATTGAAGAAGAAATGTTTTGATGCGTAATGCAGATGATCTGATGATTAACAATCAACAAATAACAACAGCATAAGATGTTATTGTAATACTTTCTTACATATTAATCTCTTCTTTAAATTACAATTTTAAGATTTGTGGCTCTTTATTCCACTCTTTTTCACAAAAGTGTTAGTTATTAAAGAATTATGTTTGTTGATTCCCTGGCAACATGTCGCACAATTCTACAAGATTATGACTTTGATTCTGGAAATTGTGTTTCCGGAAATGCTGTTGCAATAGCTGTCGCCGCCAACAAGGCAGCTCTGCTACAATAACTCGATCGGGCGCCTCACTAGCCCAGTTGGGCAAACCATCCAACTAGCTACCGACGTTCGGAAAACACGTGTTCGTGGAAACAGTGTGAATTGTAACCATGGTACGAGAAAATACCTCCGCGGTCGGCCCAGCCGCTGGCAGAAATGGGTACCAGGGTAACATTCTCGGAAGGAGAAGAATACCGACTCGCTCGTGAGTTACGATGCTTGAAGCGACACTAGACAGATGTTTTCGAACAATTCTGGATATGCGACCGAGCACATATAGATGGAAACCCGCGAGCTAAGACGCCGATTCAAGTTTCGTACTTTACCTTGACTTTACCTCGATCATGAGTTTATTGCGTCATTCTAATTGGGAATGGTAGAAACAGAAGCCTGGAAAACAACGCATTCCATTATGAGGGCACAGACCAAGATGTCAATGCCAAAATCAGATATAGAAACACAGAGCGGCCCAGGAGAGATGGGCGCAGCCACCCTGGTGAAATGAAGTAGCCGAAGAAGTATGGCAGCACACGAGACAAGCGGCCAAGACATGACAGAAACCCATAAAGAATAAAAGAAAACAGCCTGAAATCTTGAACAGTCTCAATGAAGAGGTTGATCAGAAGAAGCACTTTAAATCATGTATCAAGCAGGCAAAGATGCTGAGTGGGATGACCTCTTTAGTAACGTGTCATTAGAAAAATCGCCGGCCAAATTCTGGCTCCTTCATCAGAGCAAGAATGACACAACACGACAGACAGGCATATCAGACTTCCTGAATATAGGCCGGTTATGGGATAAATCTGATGAGAGCAAAGGGAAGGCCCTGTTTGCCTGCTACATTAAGCAGACTGACCAAAGAAATGAAGCTGTAAGAATGAGGATACGGGGGTCGCTGTCAGAATTGTGTAAGAATGTAGTGTGGGTGAAGACCTCGCGATCACAACCGATGCCATTCGCACAACACTTAAAAGGTCAATCAACACTGCTGCCGGACCAGGAAGTGTTTGGTACGACAATATAGACGATTTAGTTGACGATGACTTGAAAGAAAACTGTCCAAAGAGTTTATACTTGGATTTAGTGAGATCAGATTAGAGAGTGCACAGCTTCCTACTACCGCTACCGAAGCCAAACAAGGACCACTCTCCGATCAGTGCGTGCTGAATCGTCACGGTGCAGGAAACTGCGGGCAAGCTGCTGGAGAAAACAGTTATCTGTGTACTCACTTATGACGTTGAACCGATACGAGCATTACCACCCAGACTCAGGGGTTATAGACATAATAAAGAGGCATGGATCAATACGACTGTCTTCGCCGATGACGTCTCGAAGGATTCCACAGACGAGAGGAGACCCGTGGTGCTGCTATAGATCTGGAGGATATATACAGCAGAGGCATCATCATCATATGTCATACGCGTTGGCGTAGGCGATCATGTCCTTTCAACCTTCTATCCATCGTAAAAAAAAATGTAAGTACCCCCCTCACGCCAAGTGACGTATAGGTAGTTTGGTGTTAGTGACCATAAATTGTATAGAACTTCGGCACATGCTTTTTGGGGTAATGAGGTCAGTATTACGCCCGTGCCGCTTTACTTTCCCAGAAAAAACCTGAAAGCTGTCGGTTGGGATCGAAAACTACCTCTTGTCCTTTGTAGTCCAGTTCACTAACCACTGAGCTATCGCAGCTCCCTAGCTATCGCGGCTCCCTTTCTATCCATCGTGCTTCGTATCAATTCTGTTGTTGACCGTTTTCCACGAAATGACATAAAGCTATCTAGTATTTGCTCTCTTTGTCGTACACGATCTCTCTTTCACTGTATTTTACCAGTTGCAATAAAGTATTCCAACTTTTCTCTTCTGTATACGTGCCCGAAAAATGTTGATTGTTTCTTTGAAGGAACGGCATACTACCCTCGTATATTGCAAGTATAATTATGTCCATATACAACTTTGTACCTACAACAGTGTACAATTTGAATACCTTGGCGAATGCTCCTCAAACTGGCGGTGCACCCCTTTCTCATTAGATGGATCGCTGCTGCGCTGTTTCAGAAGAAGATGATAGATGTGGATGTTGGTCTTCCGAGCCAACATCCATTTCTCCAGAGCTGCCACAAGGCTCACCATTGTCACCAGTTCTATTTAACGTGTACACAATAACGATCACGGATCAACAGCTGGACGGGAGGGGAAGAACTATGACTTTTGCTGATGATATTCTGGTATATCGACAGGGAAGAGACAGAAGGGAAATCGCCTCCACAATACAAGACAAACTCGATCGCATCTCTTCCTGGTGTGGGGTATCAGGTGCCTTGGGTAATCCTAATAAAGCATCAGTGGCATGTTCTCCCTTAACAATCATATGTTCAACTCGAAAACACCGGTGGTATGAATGGGAGCTGATGAGGTCTGCTGCGATCATTGCTCATTCAGACTAGGATTCTGGACTCTCTTATGAAGACAGCTGTCTGTTTAAGTGCAAGGTAGGTGTGGACCACATTGTCCTTCTCAGGTCTGTGTACTGGGACGTCGACAACTTAACGAAAACATGTAAAGGATTAGCCGCCATGAAGGTCATGTCAGATGCTAATATCGAGCAGAAGCTACTTACCCTTCTGTTCCAGGGACTAATTCTCGCGTCAATCAAGTATGCCCTAGCAATTCTTACAGTCAGTAAGACGCAAATTGACAAGCCGGAGAAAATACAGAATGAAACTATACACAATATCTTGGGGTGTACGAGGGACACTCCCTGTGTAGCAATGAGGTATCTTCTCGACTTTCCAACCATGGATGGCAGAATCAAGATTTAGAGGGCACAAGCGTACCTGAAGATATGTGCAGATAAAGAGCACCATTAGCTCAACACAGGGAAAGGTGTCAGGCTAAAAAAAAAAGAGGCAAATCGTGGGTGGGCCGAGCAGAAGATGACATCAAACAGGTCTGTAAGCTTCCCAATATAAACGCTAGCGAGAAGTAGATAGCGGTGCCCGCATCATTCAGAGGTACATTCTTGTCTATTGTCACACTCGACAGGAAATGTAGGGAACAGAACCGTGGTGATTGTGGAGGTCAACGGTATTATCTGGATAACACCGACGAGGAAGATGCAGTCATCTATACAGACGAATCTGTAATACGACACCAACGGAGTGAATGGGCATTTACAGCACGCTCGGCAGGCAGATTGGTTATTGGTTATGGAAGGCCTCAGTATCACTGCAAACGAATTAAAATCCATAATTGCTCAACCGCCCGTGCCAGTGGAATCATCCGAATTACTAACTCATCTCCCAAACAAAGAAAGGTAACTGTAGTCCCCATCGTAGAAACTCTCTCTAATCGGCAGGCAGAATAGTCAATGAAGACAGTGGTGCATACTTCATGACCACGAGTAGCATGACGATGGAGGTGATGGTAGTGACCAGGGCATTCATCTGGTTTGAGTCACAAGACTACACCCACGCCTGCATGCTGAGTGATTCGATGAGTGTGATAAAAAAAAGTGTGGAGACGGGGCTCTATATGAGGGCATCGGGTCGAGTCATTATAGAAGTCAACAATAAGTAGAGTCACCTATATCTAAGTCACTGGACATGCTGCATTACAGGGACCTGACAGAGCGGACAGGTTGGCTAACAGTGTTGTCGTTGAAGACGGCCAACCAATGGATCATCAGGTAGTCGTCGTTAATGTTCTGTGAGATACGGGAGAGGCACAGGCTTTCGACAGGTCCACACGACCCTGTACAACACTTAGAGAGCGCGGGAAAGAGAGAATGCGAACGTTTGGTAAAGGAAATAAATAAAAGACAAACCTGTGAGAAGAAAATGAAAGAACATGAATGATGATGTCATAAATTAAGTGGTAATTAGATAAACGGAGGCCAGAGAGAGTTTGTGTTTAAAAAAGCGAAAGTGAGTGAAAGTGAGAAAAGGTGGCACATAGTAAATGAGAAAATAAAAAAAAATTAATGAAAAGGAGGAGAGGGATACAGAATGAGTGAAAGATAAAGATGAAAAATCTGGACGTCTTGTGACCTGCTAGTTTGTAAAATATGTAATTTGATGGTAGCACGCCTAGTGTCCGTGATAGACAGTTATTGAAATAATTGAAGGTAGCTAAACAAAACAACAAGAATTGTAACCATCTGAAGTGATTTTGTAGTTAGGTCCCCTTACGACATCGTTATTCCTCTTGTCAACAGACACTAAGAAATGCCCGTGGCGGAATGCACGTGAAACAGTGTTAGGACAGCTTCTTACATGGCAAGCACGGCTCTATCCATGGTGATGTTTCCCACCTGCTGTCCGCTTTCAGCGTCAGCACTTTATTTATTGTATCGACTTTTGTTGTGTACTGTATCCCATTCAAAAATAGCCTATGTCTCTTCATTACAGGGTGACCTCATGACCAAGAGAGAGTACTGTTAACTAATGAGCAATAATTAAATCTCTTGGCAGAGAGAAAGAGAGAGTACATGAACTAATGAGCAATAATTCAATCCCTTGGCAGAGAAAGAGAGAGTACATGAACTAATGAGCAATAATTCAATCCCTTGGCAGAGAAAGAGAGAGTACATGAACTAATGAGCAGTAATTCAATCCCTTGGCAGAGAAAGAGAGAGTACATGAACTAATGAGCAATAATTCAATCCCTTGGCAGAGAAAGAGAGAGAGAGAGAGAGAGCGCGCACTGTTAACTAATGTTAAAACATTTGGTTGACAGTTTACATTTATAAAGGAATCAGAGCAACATACGGCAACATGTTGGAAATGAAAGATAGCATCTAATGAGCGTGAAAGTACAATTCGTTGTCAGTTAGGCTACATACTTTGTATTTGATACACCATGTTATTTGTGATTCTTACTTTAAAAATGCGAGATTTTTACAGAAAAACGTCATCTGCAGAAATATATATGTTAGGTAATAAAATATTAGGATACGTACATGAACACATCACCTCTTACAAAATGAGGCTAGGACACGTCACGAATGAATCATCTATTATCAATTGATGTTAGAATAAGAAAGTAAATGAATGAAGTCATTTTAACGGACACTTGGATACGTTCATGAATGAATTATGTCTCATCAACAAACGCTGGCATACGTGCAGGAATATATCATCGCTTATCAACATACGCAAGAATATGTACACGAAATCATCATCTCTTATGAACAGCTGCCTGGATACGTACACGAAATCATCATATCTTATCAACAGTCGCTAGAATGCGAACATGAATGCACCATCTCTAATCAACAGAGCTAGAATAAGTTCATGAATTTATCTCTTTTTAACAGACGCTAAGATACCTACACAAATGCATCAACGCTTTAATTAACAGACAGACATTAGGATACGTACATGAATGCTTCAACTCTTGTCAACGGACACTAGGATACGTAAATGAATGCTTCAACTCTTGTCAACAGACACTAGGATACGTACATGAATGCTTCAGCTCTCGTCAACATAAGCTAGATGTGTACATGAATGCTTCAGCTCTCGGCAACAGAAACTAGATGTGTACATGAATACTTCAGCTCTCGTCAACAGAAGCTAGATGTGTACATGGATGCTTCAGCTCTTGGCAACAGAAACTAGATGTGTACATGAATGCTTCAGCTCTCGTAAACAGAAACTAGATGTGTACAGGAATGCTTCAGCTCTCGTCAACAGAAACTAGATGTGTACAGGAATGCTTCAACTTTCTGCAACAGAAACTAGATGTGTACAGGAATGCTTCCGCTCTCTGCAACAGAAACTAGATGTGTACAGGAATGCTCACATCTACTGTTTTCAAGATTTATTTTTTAAGAGAACTTCCATTTGTAATCTGATCTGTAGAAATGTCATAGTCTGCTTGTTTACCGTGCAATAAGTATAAGGCGATGTGACTATAAAGCAATTGATTTGAACCTAGTCACATGATATCATATAGTCATATGATAGATATGACTTGACGTGATTGTAAATTAAAAAAAAAATTAATTTCATTGTTAAATATTGAAGGATCACTTTCAAAGGACTTCCACAAAATGCAAAGATAGCAATGTGCAGGTAGCTACAACACCTGCCCACAAACGAGACATAGTTGCAGGTAGTTGTAACACCTGTCAGCACACGGGGCATAATTTTAGCTAGCTGCGACACCTATAAGAACATGAGACATATTTCCAGGTAGCTACAAAACCAGGCCGCACACGAGACATTGTGCAAGTAGCTACAACACCTGCCCTCACACGAGACATTCTGCAGGTAGCTACAACACCTGCCCTCACACGAGACATTGTGTAAGTAGCTACAACACCTGCCCTCACACGAGACATTCTGCAGGTAGCTACAACACCTGCCCTCACACGAGACATTGTGCAAGTAGCTACAACACCTGCCCTCAAACTAGACATTGTGCAAGAAGCTACAACACATGCCCTCACACTAGACATTGTGCAAGTAGGTACAACACCTTACCGCACACGCGATATTGTGTAAGTAGTCACAATATTTGGCCATACACGAGAGACTGTGTCAGTAGCTACAACACCTGCACGTACACGGGACAAGGTGCTAGTATCTACAACACATGCCCCCACATGAGACTATGTCAGTAGCTACACCACATGCCCGCACACGAGACATTGTGTAAGTAGCTACAATACCTGCCCGTACACGAGACAAGGTGCTAGTACCTACAATACTTGCACGAACACAAGACAAGGTGTTAGTAGGTACAATACCTGCTCGTACACGAGACAAGGTGCTAATACCTACAATACTCGCCCGTACACGAGACAAGGTGCTAGTACCTACAATACTTGCACATACACGAGACAAGGTGCTAGTACCTACAATACTTGCACATACACGAGACAAGGTGCTAGTACCTACAATACTTGCACATACACGAGACAAGGTGCTAGTACCTACAATACTTGCACATACACAAGACAAGGTGCTAGTACCTACAATACTTGCACATACACGAGACA
Organism: Megaustenia siamemsis; assembly: GCA_032433765.1. Lineage (NCBI taxonomy): Eukaryota > Metazoa > Mollusca > Gastropoda > Stylommatophora > Ariophantidae > Megaustenia > Megaustenia siamemsis. Next base: position 5,533,277 of record JAVIAB010000073.1, read on the forward strand.
AGGTGCTAGTACCTACAATACTTGCACATACACGAGACAAGGTGCTAGTACCTACAATACTTGCACATACACGAGACAAGGTGCTAGTACCTACAATACTTGCACATACACGAGACAAGGTGTTAGTACCTACAATACTTGCACATACACGAGACAAGGTGCTAGTACCTACAATACCTGCACGAACACAAGACAAGGTGTTAGTACCTACAATACTTGCACATACACGAGACAAGGTGTTAGTACCTACAATACTTGCGCATACACGAGACAAGGTGTTAGTACCTACAATACCTGCGTGTACACAAGACAAGGTGTTAGTACCTACAATACCTGCGTGTACACAAGACAAGGTGTTAGTACCTACAATACCTGCGTGTACACAAGACAAGGTGTTAGTACCTACAATACTTGCACATACACGAGACAAGGTGTTAGTACCTACAATACCTGCGTGTACACAAGACAAGGTGCTTCTTTCTTTTTCTTCTTTCCTTCCTCATCTGTCTTTCAAACTTGCTCTTCTGTTCGCCTCTGCTGCTGTTATGTTTCCTAGTGCTTCTAATATTCCATCGCCCCATCTTTTTCGTGGTCGACCCTTGGGTCTGGTGTTCTCACAACGTTTGTTGAAGGCTCGTTGTGTTGTGTTTTGTTCTTTCTGCCTTGTCACGTGGCCAAACCATTTTATCTGTTGTTTCCTTATATATTCTATGGCGGGGGCTATTCCAGGCTTTTTTCTCAGCTCTTCATTTCTGATCTTATCTCTCAGACTGTTTCCTGACATTCGTCTAACACATTTCATCTCTGTAGAGGTTATCTTTCTTATTGTTCTTGCATCTAGAGTCCAGGTCTGGCATTGGTAGCACAACGTTGGGATGAAGATTGTATTGTATAGTGCTCGTTTTGCCTCCAGAGTTATTTCCTTGTTGGACAATAGTGGTGATAGCTGTCCGATGATTTGACAAGCTTTGTTGCAACTTGATTCTATCTCTGCTGTTTGAGAATTATCGTTTGTCATTAGACGTCCTAGGTATTTGAATTCCTCTACTTGATTTAGTTTTCTGCCTTCTATAGTTATGTTGATGTTCTGTTTATTTTTGGCGACATTCATGACTTCTGTTTTGTTGATGTTGATTTTCATGTTGTATTTTGTTCCTAAGATGTTGAGTTTATTTAAGTGTTCTTGTAAGTCTTCTATTGTTTCATGTATTAGTGCCTGATCGTCTGCAAATAGAAGCTCGTTGATCTCCTCTGTCACTGATGGGTTGGCTAGCTTGCATATATGGTCCATGTATGTAATAAACAGTAGGAGGGATAGTACGCACCCCGTCTTACACCTGATCTAACTTCGAAGTGGTCTGTGTAGCCTGCTGCTGTTCTGACCCTGCAGCTGCTGTTGACGTAGAGACTTTTAATAATGTTGGTTAGATGTTGGGTATGTTGTTAGTATCTCCCACAGTTGTTCTCCGTTTACTCTGTCGAATGCTTTTTCCAGGTCAATGAAGGCTATGTATAAGTTTTGATTGTGTTCTGTCGTTTTTTTTCTGCAAGCTTGTTTTAGTGTGAATAGTGTGTCAGTACATCCTCTGTTTTTTCGGAACCCCATTTGAGAATCATTAACTGTAGTTCTATTATTGGTCTCAGCCTTTTTTCCAAGATTTTGGCGTATAGATTTCCTACATTGCTGAGAAGAGATATACCTCTATATTGATTGCAGTCTCTTTTGCTACCTTTCTTTTTCCATATTGGTATGATGATTGCCTGTTGCCAGTCTCCTGGGGCTTGTTGTTGGTGCCATGCTGCATTACATATTCTGTGCAGCCGTTGCATTCCTGTTTCTCCTGCTGCTGCTATTATTTCTATTGGTATGTTATCTATCCCCGGTGCTTTATTTCTTGGTGCATATTTAATTATTTCTTCGATTCCCTCTTTCATGACTACAAGGTGCTAGTAGCTACAATACCTGCCTGTACACGGGACAAGGTGCTAGTAGCTACAATACCTGCCCGTACACGGGACAAGGTGCTATTAGCTACAATACCTGCCCGTCACGGGACAAGGTGCTAGTAGCTACAATACCTGCCCGTACACGGGACAAGGTGCTAGTAGCTACAATACCTGCCCGTACACGAGAAACGTTGCTAGTAGCTACAATACCTGCCCATACACGGCACACGTTGCTAGTAGCTACAATACCTGCCCGTACACGGGACAAGTTGCTAGTAGCTATAATACCTGCCCGTACACGGGACAAGTTGCTAGTATCTACAATACCTGCCCGTACACGGAACAAGTTGCTAGTAGCTATAATACCTGCCTGTACACGGGACAAGTTGCTAATAGCTACAATGCCTGCCTGTACACGGGACAAGTTGCTAGTATCTACAATACCTGCCTGTACACGGAACAAGTTGCTAGTAGCTACAATACCTGCCCGTACACGGGACAAGTTGGTAATAGCTACAATGCCTGCCTGTACACGGGACAAGTTGCTAGTATCTACAATACCTGTCCGTACACGGAACAAGTTGCTAGTAGCTACAATACCAGCCCGTGCATGGAACAAGTTGCTAGTATCTACAATACCTGCCCGTACACGGAACAAGTTGCTAGTCGCTACAATACCTGCCCGTACACGGAACAAGTTGCTAGTCGCTACATTACCTGCCCGTACACGGGACAAGTTGCTAGTAGCTACAATAACTGCCCGTACACGAGACAAGTTGCTAGTAGCTACAATACCTGCCCGTACACGAGACAAGTTGCTAGTAGCTACAATACCTGCCCGTAGAAAATTTGCATGAGAGTAGGCACGGTCTCACGAGTTTTGAAAAAAAAAGCATTGGATAGCTTTAGTAGAGTTAATCTTTTACTGAGTTCTAAGACTGCCTACCTGCAAGGCAACAGATAATCATTCCGTGACAGTGTCTGACATTATACCATTTGATTTGCAGATTATCCGAGCCCGTTTCCGGTCAAATGTGAAATCATGCAATAATGTCCCTGACCCTACACTACTATTACGGATTTTGTTTGTTCCCTTTTTCCACAATGTTCCAGAAGCGATATTTGAAGACATCGATACCCGAACAAGATCCGGCAGCTCATTATTTGTTTAGACCATACGACCTGCGACATGTGACTTGAGACCTGCGACATGTTACTTGAGACCTGTGACATGTGACTTGAGACCTGTGACATGTGATTTGAGACCTGCGACATGTGACTTGAGACCTGTGACATGTGACTTGAGACCTGCGACATGTGACTTGAGACCTGCGACATGTGACTTGAGACCTGCGACATGTGACTTGAGACATGCGACAAGTGACTTGACACCTGCGACATGTGACTTGAGACCTGCGACATGTGACTTGAGACCTGCGACATGTGACTTGAGACCTGCGACATGTGACTTGAGACCTGCGACATGTGACTTGAGACCTGCGACATACGACTTGCGATATGTGACTTGAGACCTGCAACATACGACTTGAGACCTGCGACATATGGCTTGTGACTTGCGACATGCGACTTGAGACCTGCGACATGTGACTTGAGACCTGCAACATACGACTTGAGACCTGCGATATGTGGCTTGTGACCTGCGACATGCGACTTGAGACCTGCGACATGTGACTTGAGACCTGCGACATACGACTTGAGACCTGCGACATACGACTTGAGACCTGCGATATGTGACTTGAGACCTGCGACATACGACATGAGACCTGCGACGTACGGCTTGAGACCTGCGACATATGACTTGAGACCTGCTACATACGACTTGCAGCTTGCGACGTGCGACATGTGACCTGTGACATGTGACTCGAGACCTGCGACATACGACATGCAGCTTGCGACGTGCGACATGTGACTTGAGACCTGCGACATACGACTTTCGACATACTTCTTGCGTTATGTGACTTGTGACATGCGACTTTCGATACGCGACATGTGACTTGCGACATGCGACTTGCAACATGCCACTTGCGACATGCGGCATACGATTTGCCACATGCTAGTTCAGAAGATTGTGGTCCCAGAGCATACAGAAGCCTGATTCGCAGCTACAAAACTTAACAACACACAACTGGAACCTGTGCCAAAGTTTACCCACGGCTCTACAGCCACAACTACTATCTTAAGCATTTACTAGATCCGAAAAAAAAAACAATCTCTTGACTAATATTCTAATTGATCAAGCATGCTCAGCACACTGCTATATGGGTCTGCAACTTGGACTACCTATACAGGTTGAGAGAGAGAATTAAAAAAACTTTCATGTGCGTTGCCTTCGAAAAATAATGAACGTCAAACGAAAGAAGAAAGTCAGAAGAAACTGAAACGTCTTGCCACGAACTAGGCTCTCATTCAACATGGCGTAACTTTGGAGTTGGAGACTGAGGTGTTTGGGTCACGTGAGAAGACTGAAGAGCAAATCCTACCTCCCACACTGCGGCCCAATTTATTTTACTGATATCTTTGGGACGTAGGGAGCCCACTGGACAGATCGATGATAGGACACAATGATGTTTGCAGGGCTTGCCTAATGTAATTACCTCTCAATGACATCGATGGAGCAGATATGGCGACAGATCTAGCATATGGGCAAGGCAAATAAAAAATGACGCTCCCGAGTGAGACAGAATATTAATTTTAGAAGAAAAAAGACACATGAGAGTAAATAGGCCACACTAATGCATCATGTTTATTTTATTAGTCTGTTTGACATGTCTTTCAGATATTGGCAGAACAAGCCGTGAGGTAGGTTGATCAGTAAAACAGCATCCAACATAATACACTAATATATTACCAAACTACAGACAAATGATGATTGCTGACTACCAACCGTTTGCCAGGACGACTAGGCCATATATGACAAAGTTAGAACACCCTCTAACTGATTCGCGTGGAACCAAATAAATCTAGTCAGTAATTTTAATTCCACGATACAAACCAGTGGCCATTAATGCAACATATCATGACACACATTTAAGAAAATATTAAACCTTAGGACAGATAACATAGGCTTCAGAGCACACCTACACAAGATATGACCGCAGCACTATCAACACTCTATCAACACAAATATGTCCCTCAGAAACAACCCTGCATGACAAGTTATAGGAGATTTCGATGAAGAAAAAAAGAAATAACTTATCACATTGCACTCTCAGAAATAAACCATCAGATGAACAATTGCAGACAACATCAAACAGATGAACAAATGTAGACAACATCAAACAGATGAACAAATTTAGACAACATCAAACATTTCTTTCTACTTGTTGCTCATCGGGTCTTCTTTTCACAGACATGTGTCATAACTAAATAATTATATATGAGTTTATTCAAATGTAAATGCACTTATCTTTTATTGAATTTGTCTCATTCACAGAATTTACGAAAACATGCACGTCTTAAATATACCACCTTGTATGTAATGTTAACATTTTAAAACATTAAAACTGAGTGAGTTTTCTTGCACACATCAAATTGCTCATTTGTAAACAATAGATATGATTTATTTACTGAGAACATTATTTATGATTTATTTATTGAGACCACTTGTTATGATTTATTTATTGAGAACATTAGTTATGATTTATTTATTGAGAACATTAGTTATGATTTATTTATTGAGAACATTAGTTATGATTTATTTATTGAGAACATTAGTTATGATTTATTTATTGAGAACGTTAGTTATGATTTATTTATTGAGAACATTAGTTATGATTTATTTATTGAGAACATTAGTTATGATTTATTTATTGAGAACATTAGTTATGATTTATTTATTGAGAACGTTCTGCTGTGTTGCTCCTGACCAAACTTGTTTGATGTTTTCCCACCACATTAGTCCACAATGTGCTACATGACTGTCCATGATGACCATGTCTGACCATGATGTGCTACAAGACTGTCCATGATGTGCTACAAGACTGTCCATGATGTGCTACATGTCTGTCCATGATGTGCTACATGACAGCCCACGAACGGTGTCAGACACCACGTTATTATTTTAACTGAGACAATATTTACATTTTTTTTTTAAGTTTACAGAAACACCAATCCACAAGGTTGGAAATAATGAACAATTGAAAGAAGAAACTCAAACCTATTAATGGCATAGCATGCGACAACAACGTTCACCTCATGATCATAGAACTCAGATTCACACCTCATGATCATAGAACTCAGATCTACACCTCATGATATAGAACTCAGATTCACACCTCATGATCATAGAACTCAGATCTACACCTCATGATATAGAACTCAGTTTCACACCTCATGATCATAGAACTCAGATTCACACCTCATGATCATAGAACTCAGATTCACACCTCATGATCATAGAACTCAGATTCACACCTCATGATCATAGAACTCAGTTTCACACCTCATGATCATAGAACTCAGATTCACACCTCATGATCATAGAACTCAGATTCACACCTCATGATCATAGAACTCAGATTCACAACTCATGATCATAGAACTCAGATTCACACCTCATGATCATAGAACTCAGATTCACACCTCATGATCAAAGAACTCAGTTTCACACCTCATGATCATAGAACTCAGATTCACACCTCATGATCATAGAACTCAGATCTACACCTCATGATCATAGAACTCAGATCTTACACCTCATGATCATAGAACTCAGATCCACACCTCATGATCATAGAACTCAGATTCACACCTCATGATCATATAACTCAGATTCACACCTCATGATCATAGAACTCAGATCTTACACCTCATGATCATAGAACTCAGATTCACACCTCATGATCATAGAACTCAGATTCACACCTCATGATCATAGAACTCAGATCTACACCTCATGATCATATAACTCAGATCTACACCTCATGATCATATAACTCAGATTCACACCTCATGATCATAGAACTCAGATTCACACCATGTCTTAACCTTGTTAATAAATTCTGATTTAGACATTATTATTATTATTCTGGCGTTACTGTTTGTTATTTCCTGGTACTCGGTACTTCAACACTTGCGGTATAATTAACAAAGCACTACCTGTAGATCTCTCAGTTCTCAAATTCTGCAGAAAGATATGGTTTTTTACTCTAGTTCAAAGTTATTTTGATTTGGATATTTCATTATTCGCTACAGTTACTTATGTAGTGCTAATTTTATTTACTTCTATATATGTGTATATTTTGTTTATTGTTTCTTCTGCAGACCTATTGAGCCGCTGTAATAGTACTCATGTAGTCAAAACAAATAACACCAAGGTTAAAACTAAGAATAGCAAAATGTTACATCTTCTCAATATTCCTATATGGTGCAGAAACATGGACATTAGAGAAGAAAACAGAACAGAGAATTGAAGCCTTTGAAACGTGGATATATAGAAGAATAGGTAGAATAGGGTTGGAAGAAAAGAAAACAAACGATGAAGTCTTAAAACAACTATAAATAAAAAGAGAACTACTAAGCACAATTAAAACCAAAAAATATACGATTTTTGGGCCATGTTAAAAGACACAACAGTCTACTAAAAGTAATCCTGGAGGTGAAAATACAAGCTAAAAGAGGCAGAGGCAGCCGAAGACTAACATGGACGAGTAACATCAAAAAATAGGCAAATCAGCCTATGACAACCTGCACCATCAAAACAAGAGACAGAGCAGAATCGCGCTCCATGGTAGCCAACCTTCGTTGCGGAGAAGGCACTCGATGTTACATAGTACCCATATAACTAATTTAACTATGAAGACAGATAAATAGAGTAAGAGATTAGATAGATAGAAAGTAGAGATTAGATAATAAATATAAGGACTCGTCAGCAACAAATTAGTTTAAGTTATGTCCTAGAATAATATTTACAGGTTCAGTTGAGAGTCCACTTAAAGGTAAAAGTCACTTGCAAAATAAGACAATAACAAGATTTTGATATCTTCATTTGGAGAGGCTGACGTTAAGGGTCACTTGGCGTACGCGTGATATCTAGAACAACAATAATGAAACGCAGAGAAGTAAAAAAAAGTAAAGTGCCTCCGTCACGCCAAGTGGCGTATAGGGAATATGGTGTTATAGTCCGTTCAGATTCGTTTGCCTAGACATTAATTTACTTTTTTCAAAAACTTATTGTTCATTTGCATTGATCTTTTGAAGTTAGGTTTATAATACTAATGTCGCTATAAACATATTTTTTTATCAAAGAAATGTGATCCAGTTTCAAAGATGCCTTATTTAACCTATATTAAAAAAAAGTTAATCGATATTATAAACACCGGCGGGATTATGTAGATGCTTACATCTCACAGCTGATTCTTTAACATATAGGCATGACCTTCACGGCTGAATGCGCACCGTCCTAAAATAGTTATGTTTCCACTACAAATTTTTATAAAGAAATGTTACATATGAAATTTCCCGTTTAGCACAAAATGACATTTTAGCCGAAACCGGAAATTATGTGACGTCAAAATCACGGCCGTAGACTCGAGTTCGAGTCATAATTCAGAGGCAAATCTCAATATTTACAGAAAGGAGGCGGCACTATCCATATTATCTTCTGCAAGTCTATGTGAGAATGAATATAAAGGCAAAATATTTTACTGAGCATAACATTGCTATAAAGATTTATCAATACTTCTGCAGAGAGCGTAAAAAGGGACATCTTTATTGTTCTTTATCAAACCCTGAGAAGAGAACAATGCATATTTTAGGTTTGTGTAAACGTTCATTTGATCGAATAGTTAAATGAAGCGGATATTTATTGCCAACAAATGCAAGAAAGCAAGGAAGGAAAGAAACGTTAGACAGTTTTGATAAGGACCTAGTAAAAAGAGAAGTATGTCGAATGTTTGATATAAACGAAGAAGTGACACTTAGAAAGTTGAAGCTTTGGCTGAAAACTAACAACGACATTGAAATATCAAAAACTTCATTATGGAAAATATTAAGAAGTGCAGGCTTCACCTTTAGAAAGTATGCTGGTTGAAAAAACATTATTTGTGAGAAGCCACATCTAGTAGCTCTTAGAAGCAAGTATTTACGTGAAGTGAAGGAAATGCGCGAAAATGATTATGATATTGTTTATTTAGATGAAACTTGGATCAACGCTCATCATACAAATGAAAAGGAATGGCAGTTAGCAGATGGAAGTATTAAAAGATCAGTACCAAGCAGTAAAGGGCAACGTTTGATAGTTGCACATGCAGGTTACAGACATAATGGGTTGTTGCAGAATGCTCATCTCGTTTTAATTTCAAAATCCATAGACAATAGAGACTACCACTCCGAAATGAATGGGCACATATTTAAAGACTGGATCGAGAAAAGTATCCTTCCAATATTAGATCGACCTTCTTGTCTGATAATGGACAATGCTTCATACCATAACGTAGTTAACGTAGAAGATAGAATCCCAAAATCATCAAGTACAAAAGATGCAATCAAAACATGGCTCATAAAAGAACACATACAAGTTAACGACAGCTACTTGAAACCCGAATTGCTTAGCCTTGTAAAACAGACACAACGTACAAAGATATTTAAAATAGACAAGTTAATTCAAGAACATGGCCATAGATGTTTGAGACTACCTCCATATCATGCACACTTATATCCTATAGAACTAGTTTGGGCAAAAGTTAAAGGACACGTAGCATATACAAATAAAACTTTCAAATTATGCGATGTTGAGACACTTACAAATCAGGCTCTATCAAATATAAATAAAGACTACTGGGTAAAATGTGAGGATCATGTGTTACGACAAGAAGAGGAATATTGGAAAAAGGATGGTTTGTTGTTTGTTCAGCCGAAAGCAGTAATCGACCTATTTGACTCGTCTGATTCTGAATGATCATTACTCTGATTAAGTCTACAGATAAATAGTTTGATTTGCAAAATTTCCTAGTTGATTTGTTAAACAATTTATTGTTCAAGACCACCCATGCAATCAAAAATATGTTATAAGCAAACCAACAACCATTACTTTGAATGGAAGCCTGCTTGAGTCAGTACAGAAGTTCAGCTATCTTGGATCCACTATTACAGCCACACTTTCCTTAGATGAGGAACTAAATGTACGTATTTGAAAGGCAGCGACAACATTTGGGAAACTCACACCAAGAGCATGGAACTATATCAAATTGACTCTACGAACAAAAGTTCTATATATAATTTAAAATTTGTATACTTGCCACCAAGTAAAATTGTATGGACACGCCTATGGGTCATCGTTGCACTAGATTACTGTAAAACATTTTGATTAGGGTCAAAATAATAGTTACATGTGCAAAGATCAAAGGAATTCGCCGCTTTAAGAAAACCGTTATAGCTAGACATCGAGTAACACATATGTTCTCGTGACATGGACATTTTAACACCGTATGCCAAAAATCATGTGAAATCATCAAGAACTTTTTGAATTATAAATCATAACATCTCGGCAAACGAATCTGAACGGACTATAGTGACCATACATTTTACAGACCTTCGGCACATGATTTTTGGGGCGACGTGGTTGGTATTACGCCCGTGCCGGTTTACTTTCCCTTAAAAAAATCCGGTACCCATTAAAGGCTGAGTGAATCCGGAGGCCGTCGGTTGGGATAGAACCTTACCTCTTGTCCTTTGTAGTCCAGTTCACTAACCACTGAGCTATCGCGGCTCCCAAACATAGAGAAGATTATAGTATAATGACCGGAGAATGACCATGTCAACAGGAAAAACAGAAAACTTTCCATAAAGTTTTTCTTGAAGTCAATTCTGACCTGTGGAAGTGAATCATGGACTGCAGAGTAACACATGAAAAGACGATTGGAGGCCTCAAAGATGTAATTTCTCAGAAGAATGTTGAGATGGTGCACGTTTCCTGTACAGCTAAAAAGACCAACGAGGAAATTTTAAAAGAGGCCAGCACAAAAAGGGAGCTCCCAAGAAACATCCGAAAAAAGCAATCAACATTTCGGGTACGTCATGAGAAGAGGAAAGTTGAAATACTTGGTTACAACTTCCAAAACAAAAGGAAAGAGAGATTGCACACGACTAAGAGAGAAAATACTGAATAGATGGTGTCATTAGGCGGTAAACAGTCAACAACAGACTTGATAATATGCACAGTAGATAGAGAGTTGTGGAAAGACATTATCGCCTACGCCATCTGGTATGACACATGATGATGACAATGATCACTTGTGAGCCATTTCAAATAACATGTGTAAGGTAGGATAACTTTAGATAGATATATATAATGATTGGTTGGTTGATACGTAACTTTACAGATATATAATGATTGGTTGGTTGATACGTAACTTTACAGATATATAATGATTGGTTGGTTGATAAGTAACTTTACAGAGATAATGGTTGGCTGATTGATAAATAACTTTACAGATAATGATTGACCGATTGATAAATAACTTTACAGATAATGATTGACCGATTGATAAATAACTTTGCAGATAATGATTGACCGATTGATAAATAACTTTACAGATAATGATTGACTGATTGATAAATAACTTTACAGATAATGATTGGCTGATTGATACATAACTTTACAGATCATGATTGGCTGATTGATACATAACTTTACAGATAATGATTGGCTGATTGATAATTAACTTTACAGATAATGATTGGCTGATTGATAAATAACTTTACAGATAATGATTGACCGATTGATAAATAACTTTACAGATAATGATTGACCGATTGATAAATAACTTTACAGATAATGATTGACCGATTGATAAATAACTTTACAGATAATGATTGACCGATTGATAAATAACTTTACAGATAATGATTGACCGATTGATAAATAACTTTACAGATAATGATTGGCTGATTGATAAATAATTTACAGATAATGATTGACCGATTGATAAATAACTTTACAGATAATGATTGACCGATTGATAAATAACTTTGCAGATAATGATTGACCGATTGATAAATAACTTTACAGATAATGATTGACTGATTGATAAATAACTTTACAGATAATGATTGGCTGATTGATACATAACTTTACAGATCATGATTGGCTGATTGATACATAACTTTACAGATAATGATTGGCTGATTGATAATTAACTTTACAGATAATGATTGGCTGATTGATAAATAACTTTACAGATAATGATTGACCGATTGATAAATAACTTTACAGATAATGATTGACCGATTGATAAATAACTTTACAGATAATGATTGACCGATTGATAAATAACTTTACAGATAATGATTGACCGATTGATAAATAACTTTACAGATAATGATTGACCGATTGATAAATAACTTTACAGATAATGATTGGCTGATTGATAAATAATTTACAGATAATGATTGACCGATTGATAAATAACTTTACAGATAATGATTGACCGATTGATGAATAAATTTACAGATAATGATTGACCGATTGATAAATAACTTTACAGATAATGATTGACCGATTGATAAATAACTTTACAGATAATGATTGACCGATTGATAAATAACTTTACAGATAATGATTGACCGATTGATAAATAACTTTACAGATAATGATTGGCTGATTGATAAATAATTTACAGATAATGATTGACCGATTGATAAATAACTTTACAGATAATGATTGACCGATTGATGAATAAATTTACAGATAATGATTGACCGATTGATAAATAATTTACAGATACTGGTTGACAAACTCATAAACTTTCATCTGAACATGGTTATAGTTCACGCTCTGTAACGACGAGTGAGGCGTCATCTTTCCTTCTTCTGTTTGATCCAGCGATAGTGTTAGCTTCTGAGACATAATGCCATGTTCAATAAAATCTCTCTCTCTCTCTCTCTCTCTCTCTCTCTCTCTCTCTCTCTCTCTCTCTGACATTATTATGTCATTCACTGGATGGTATAGATGGACAATTAGTCGGGTATATTTCAAACATCATATAGAAGAAAACTAGATTACACCAGTACACATTTTTAACACCGGATCAACCGAGATGATGATAACCTTGACGTAAGAAAGGGTTTCTATAAATATGGATGGTATGTATAGTCGTAGAAGTACACTGTTTAAAATTATATGTGAATGTTAGTCCTCTGGGCATTTACCCGTCAAGAAGACGAACTTTTCTCCTCGCTTCCCATTCTTGTTGTCCTTGTTACAGAACTCCTCAAAACTGGGCCCTGAGCCATATCTCCAGTGATTAAATCATAGATTTCTTCTTCAAAAGGCACCCCTCACGCACCACGTGGTAGCGGAATTTTCAAACAATAGTGTGTCTTTACAATGATGCACACCGTTCCCGTTTACCATATTGATTTCATGGTAATTAACCAAAAGTTGAAATCGCCTTTGTTAATTTAAAATCGTTTCTTGTGTGTTTTCTAATTGTTGTCAACACTATCTTGTGTGGAGAATTTTAAGAAGACCGTGATCGGCTCTTAACAACTTCAAGAGAATTTATTGTGGAACAATTGTCAGTGTTTTTGTAACTCTGCATTAGCGTACATTGTAACTGATTCATCATTTTATTTTAGGTATTGCCTTAGACGCCAGGTAGAAGAACGTTTTCTCGTAGACATCAAATGGAAGTAGGTCTTGTCGTAGACATCAAGTGGAAGTAGGTCTTGTCGTAGACATGAAGTGGAAATTGGTCTTGTCGTAGACATCAAGTGGAAGTAGGTCTTGTCGTAGACATGAAGTGGAAGAAGGTCTTCTCGTAGACATCAAGTGGAAGTAGGTCTTGTCGTAGACATCAAGTGGAAGGTCTTCTCGTAGACATCAAGTGGACGTAGGTCTTGTCGTAGACATCAAGTGGAAGTAGGTTTTGTCGTAGACATCAAGTGCAAAGTAGGTTTTGTCGTAGACATCAAGTGCAAAGTAGGTTTTGTCGTAGACATCAAGTAGAAGTAGGTCTTGTCGTAGACATCAAGTGGAAGTAGGTTTTGTCGTAGACATCAAGTGCAAAGTAGGTTTTGTCGTAGACATCAAGTGCAAAGTAGGTTTTGTCGTAGACATCAAGTAGAAGTAGGTCTTGTCGTAGACATCAAGTGGAAGTAGGTTTTGTCGTAGACATCAAGTGGAAGTAGGTCTTGTCGTTGATATCAAGTGGAAGTAGGTTTTGTCGTAGACATGAAGTGGAAGTAGGTCTTGTCGTAGACATCAAGTGGAAGTAGGTCTTGTCGTAGACATCAAGTAGAAGAAGGTCTTGTCGTAGACATCAAGTGGAAGAAGGTCTTGTCGTAGACATCAAGTGGAAGAAGGTCTTGTCGTAGACATCAAGTGGAAGAAGGTCTTGTCGTAGACATCAAGTGGAAGTAGGTCTTGTCGTAGACATCAAGTGGAAGTAGGTCTATTCGCTAACATCAAGTGTAAGAAGGTCTTGTCGTAGACTTCAAGTGAAAGTAGGTCTTGTCGTAGACATGAAGTGGAAGAAGGTCTTGTCGTAGACATCAAGTGGAAGTAGGTCTTTTCGTAGACATCAAGTGGAAGTAGGTCTTGTCGTAAACATCAAGTGTAAGAAGGTCTTGTCGTAGACATCAAGTGTAAGTAGGTTTCTTCGTAGACATCAAGTGGAAGTAGGTTTTGTCGTAGACATCAAGTGCAAAGTAGGTTTTGTCGTAGACATCAAGTAGAAGTAGGTCTTGTCGTAGACATCAAGTGGAAGTAGGTTTTGTCGTGGACATCAAGTGGAAGTAGGTCTTGTCGTAGACATCAAGTGGAAGAAGGTTGTAACTCTGCATTAGCGTACATTACAACTGATTCATCATTCATGATAATTTCTACAATGATATTGAATTATTGAGTTATTATTGTGTCATGATCATTGCACTCCGAACATGTCCATAGGTGCTCAAATCCCCTCCTCAGCAAGTCTCGAAGTGTCCAGCGACTGACGACTCCAGTTCTGCGTTGGTTGTACAATGATATATCCGTTGACATTTTGCAGCAAGGCATTATTATTTTGTTGGCAGAATAGATCCAGACATACTAAAATTCTACACGCGGAAAATAAGAGACAATGATGAGAGTACAAGACAATGTGACGTTAGTTTCTATAGACATATCAGGTCATTATATGTTTCAAGAAAGTAGATCATTTTCAGAGGAAGACTAAACATGTACAAGTGGGACTTTCATAGACTTCAGGTAGAAGTGGGTTTTATCTAAGACTTCAGGTAGAAGTGGGTTTTGTTTAAGACTTCAAGTAGAAGTGGGTTTTATTTAAGACTTCAGGTAGAAGTGGGTTTTGTTTAAGACTTCAAGTAGAAGTGGGTTTTATTTAAGACTTCAGGTAGAAGTGGGTTTTATCTAAGGCATCAAGTAGAAGTGGGTTTTATTTAAGACTTCAGGTAGAAGTGGGTTTTATCTTAAACATCAGGTAGAAGTGGGTTTTATTTACGACTTCAGGTAGAAGTGGGTTTTATCTTAAACATCAGGTAGAAGTGGGTTTTATTTAAGACTTCAGGTAGAAGTGGCTTTTATCTTAAACATCAGGTAGAAGTGGGTTTTATTTAAGACCAGGTAGAAGTGGGTTTTATTTAAGACTTCAGGTAGAAGTGGGTTTTATTTAAGACTTCATGTAGAAGTGGGTTTTATCTTAAACATCAGGTAGAAGTGGGTTTTGTTTAAGGCATCAGGTAGAGGTGGGTTTTATCTAAGACATCAGGTAGAAACGGGTTTTATCTTAAACATCAGGTAGAAGTGGGTTTTGTTTAAGACTTCAGGTAGAGGTGGGTTTTATTTAAGACTTCAGGTAGAAGTGGCTTTTATTTAAGACATCAGGTAGAGGTGGGTTTTGTTTAAGACTTCAGGTAGAGGTGGGTTTTATTTAAGACTTCAGGTAGAGGTGGGTTTTATCTTAAACATCAGGTAGAAGTGGGTTTTGTTTAAGACTTCAGGTAGAGGTGGGTTTTATTTAAGACTTCAGGTAGAAGTGGGTTTTATTTAAGACATCAGGTAGAGGTGGGTTTTGTTTAAGACTTCAGGTAGAGGTGGGTTTTATTTAAGACATCAGGTAGAGGTGGGTTTTGTTTAAGACTTCAGGTAGAGGTGGGTTTTGTTTAAGACATCAGGTAGAGGTGGGTTTTATTTAAGACTTCAGGTAGAGGTGGGTTTTGTTTAAGACTTCAGGTAGAAGTGGGTTTTGTTTAAGACTTCAGGTAGAAGTGGGTTTTGTTTAAGGCATCAAGTAGAAGTGGGTTTTGTTTAAGACATCAGGTAGAAGTGGGTTTTGTGTAAGACATCAGGTAGAAGTGGGTTTTGTTTAAGACATCAGGTAGAAGTGGGTTTTGTTTAAGACATCAGGTAGAAGTGGGTTTTGTTTAAGACATCAGGTAGAAGTGGGTTTTGTTTAAGACATCAAGTAGAAGTGGGTTTTGTTTAAGACATCAGGTAGAAGTGGGTTTTGTTTAAGACATCAGGTAGAGATTTGGTTTTGTTTAAGACATCAGGTAGAAGTGGGTTTTGTTTAAGACATCAAGTAGAAGTGGGTTTTGTTTAAGACATCAGGTAGAAGTGGGTTTTGTTTAAGACATCAAGTAGATGTTCTGGGAAAGTGAAGCAGCACGGGCGTAATACATTACCCCAAAAATCATGTGCCGATGGTCTGTAAAATTTATGGCCACTAACACCATATTCCATATACGCCACTTGTCGTGACGGGGGTACTTTACTTTTTTTTTTTTTTTACTATCAAATAGAAGTGGGTTTTGTTTAAGATATCAGGTTATGGTTATGGAAGGCCCCGGTATAACTGCAAACGAATTAAAATCCATAATTGCTCAACAACCCGTGCCAGTGGAATCATCCTAATTTATATCTCATCTCCCAAACAAAGAAAAGTAGCTGCAGTCCCAATCATAGCAGGCTCAGCACATGCTAAAAGACATAAGGCTAAACCGCACAGAAAGTGAACACAGCCATTTGTTTCACGTCATACGATAACATCATTCATCGTAAACAATCGGAATATGGAAACACGATAAAAACGGATGAAACGCACAACTCGCGGCGTGCACAGATCACTTAACTCAGTAGCTCCTGCAACAAACTGGACTTGGAATATGAAGAAACTGCAACAAGGAACATTTTTCAGACACAGCCTTTAACGGTTCCTGCCGCCTATCCGCCATATTGATCGGAAGTTCTTGTCCTCCTGAAAATGTTGATTGTCTTATTTTTTTTAATGTGTAGCGCTTGATGATGTTAGGACATCGTTTTTGTCTCCAAATCCGAACATACGAAACACAGTCGTCGGATTATACTCATCATACATCGAACAACATAAGACGTCTTTTATTCTCTGTCGACTGTAGGAGACATGCAAGGAGCAGGGATGAGCTCACTCAGTTTTAAAAAGTATTTGATAGAGTTAGCAGAGGAGGTCTTTTACAGAGGTTTGAGACTGCCTACTTACAAGGCAACAGATAAGTCATTCCGAGACAGTGTCTGCCATTAAACAATTTGATTTACAGATTATCCGAGCCTGTTTTCCGTCAAATGTGAAGTCTGAGGTGGCTTTTTAACGTGAGAAAACTGAAGAGTACTTTTTTACTTCCCCCCCCCCCCCCCGGTCCCAAATTATTGTGCTGATATCTTTTGGACGTAGGGAGAGACCAATGGGCAGACCGATGATAGGATATAGAGATATTTACAGGACTTCCCTGAACAGCTTACCTCTCAGTGAAATTTATTGAGTGAATCTGGCGACAGATCTAGCATATGGGCAAGACCAATAAGAAATGACGCTGCCGAGGTAGAGAGAATATCAGATTTAGAGGAACAAACACAGGAGAAAAAATAGATAAAACAAACTGGTAGGCAAAAACAAGAACAGCTTGGAATGGGTTTGTTGAACAACTATGATCCACAGGGAACTGAATTAAAGAAGAAGAAGAAGAGGTTGATGGGGGAGCAGGTGCATACATAGAGTTCCCAAATAACACTAGAGATATGAATAAAATAGCAACTTGGAAATATTGTCACAGTTTCGTTGCAGGAATCCAAGCAATAAAGTTGACAATAGAAAAACTGCTGAACTAATCTTAGTCCACAGCCTGTAGTGTTTTGGACAGATACAAGATCAGTACTCCAGCCACTACAATCCAGAAAATTACCACATCTGCAGACCTTATTGACTTAAATCTGCAAACACCACATGGTTTCCCTGCAGTGGATCCCATCTCACTGTGGAATACCAGGAAACGAGAAAGCGAATCAGTTGGCAAAGGAAGGTTCAACAGGCACACAACTAGATACACCGGTTACATACCATCATAAGAAACAGATAATCAAATCAATCAGAGGACCACAAGCCCCAAATAAGGATGCCTTTCGTAATACGAATAGTTGCTAAGAAGTTATCATTATACGCCTCAGAACAGGACACAGTCGACTCCACAGTCACATGTTATACACAATTCAAGACCTGCACCTCAACTACTTATACATGTGGACTGCTGAACACATACTTCAAGACTGCACTGAATGTAGTAGACAGGAAAATCCCTTGGCCCCATAGATACAACACTACATACAAAACTATATGGGCCACTGCAAGAATGACAAAATACAGTGAAATGTATACAGGAAACGACATTGCAGATATAGACGATACAACAGGCGAACGAAAGATAGATAGATAGATAGATAGATAGATAGATAGATAGATAGATAGATAGATAGATAGATAGATAGATAGATAGATAGATAGATAGATAGATAGATAGATAGATAGATAGATAGATAGATAGATAGATAGATAGAGATAGATAGATAGATAGATAGATAGATAGATAGATAGATAGATAGATAGATAGATAGATAGATAGATAGATAGATAGATAGATAGATAGATAGATAGATAGATAGATAGATAGATAGATAGATAGATAGATAGATAGATAGATAGATAGATAGATAGATAGATAGATAGATAGATAGATAGATAGATAGATAGATAGATAGATAGATAGATAGACAGAAAGACAGACAGACAGACAGACAGACAGACAGACAGACAGACAGACAGACAGACAGATGGATGGATAGACAGACGGACGGACGGATGGATGGATGGATGGATGGATGGATGGATGGATGGATGGATGGATGGATGGATGGATGGATAGATAGATGGATGGATGGATAGATAGATAGATAGATAGATAGATAGATAGATAGATAGATAGATAGATAGATAGATAGATAGATAGACAGACAGACAGACAGACAGACAGACAGACAGACAGACAGACAGACAGACAGACAGACAGACAGACAGACAGACAGACAGACAGACAGACAGACAGATAGATAGATAGATAGATAGATAGATAGATAGATAGATAGATAGATAGATAGATAGATAGATAGATAGATAGATAGATAGATAGATAGATAGATAGATAGATAGATAGATAGATAGATAGATAGATAGATAGATAGATAGATAGATAGATAGATAGATAGATAGATAAATAGATTAATAGACAAAATGGTTGGTCTAATCAGGAGCCATATCTGCGGTAATTTCACCGTTCTTGTACATCTCAACAAAAATCCAACAACCTCATGCTCTGCTGATACAGCCTATAACCAACGATGGGGTATTAGAGAGAAAGGAACACATATGTAGTAGTATCGTACGGTGGCGTCAACAAAACGTGATCATATATGATAAAAATTGAACATAAAGTTGCATCTAAAAAACTTAACTAAAAGGAAGACATAACCAAATATAACGTTTAGTTCACATGCCTTTGTCAGACAAGAGACAACATAACAATGAACAATCAGGGTCAGATTTAAGTCGTAGAAATGGGGTAAGAGATCAGAAGAAAGGTGAGACTATTTTTTTTTTACCCTTTACCTGATTAAAACTGTAAGGGGTCCAGAAATGACAAACCATATTTCTACCTCATGTCTAAGATAAACTCTTAAGTCTGCGCGAGAAATCTATGACAAACCATATTTCTACCTGATGTCTATGCCAAACCCCACTTCTACTTTATGGTTTTGACCAAACCCACTGCTATCTGATGTCAATGACAATTCTCACAGCTACATGATGTATAGAACAAAACCCACTACTATTTAATGTCAATGACAAACCACTTCTACTTGATGTCTAAGACAAAACCCCCTTCTTCCTAATATCTAATTTAAAACCCACTCTTACTTTATGTATGAATCAAAAACAACTTCTACTTGATATCTAAGACAAAATATAATTTTACCTCAAGTTTAAGGCAAACCCACTTCGAAGTGATGTCTAAGATAAACCCACATCAGTTTGATGTCTAAGACAAACCCACTTCTAAGTGATGTCTAAGACAAACCCACTTCTACGTGATGTCTAAGACAAAACCAACTTCTACTTGATGTTTGAAACTTTCAGTGAATATGGTGGATAGCCGACAGGAACCGTTATAGGCTGTGTCTGAAAAGTGTTCCTTGTTGCAGTTTCCTCATATTCCAAGTTCGACTTGCTGTAGGAGCTACTGAGTTAAGTGCTCTGTGTACACCGTGAGCTGTACGTTTCAGCCGTTTTTGTTTATCGTGTTTCGATATTCAGATTGCTTGTGATGAAAGATGATATCGTATGACGGGGAACAGATGGCTGTGTTCACTTTCTGTGCTGTTTCGCCTTATGTCTTTTAGTGTATGCCGAAACTACTATGATTGGGACTGCAGCTACCTTTCAGTAGATTACTTTATGGATGATTACACTGGCACGGGCGGTTGAGCAATTATGGATTTTAATATATTGATATTAGAAAATGATTTCATATACGTATCCACTGAAGTGTTCAAATGAGATGGTGATTTCATGTACATATCTTTGCGTATGCTGATAAGAGATGAACATACACGCACGTTTGTAGGATCTGTTGACAAGATTTGAATGATACATGTACGTATCCTAGCCTCCGTTAGCACGACATGATTCATTCAAGTTCTAATCTTAGCGTCAGTTGCTAAGAGATGACTCATGCATGAACGAAGAGATTTGAGGCACTCCTGTACGCATGCAGCTTCTGTTGAGAACAGTTGACGCATTCACGCACTAACCTAGTGTCTGTTGCTAAGAGATGACTCATGCATGTACGAAGAGATTTGAGGCACTCCTGTACGCATGCAGTTTCTGTTGAGAACAGTTGATGCATTCCCGTACTAACCTAGCGTCAGTTGCTAAGAGATGACTCATGTATGTACGATTGTACGAGGAGATTTGAGGCACTCCTGTACGCATGCAGCTTCTGTTGAGAACAATTGACGCATTAACGTACTAACCTAGCGCCAGTTGCTAAGAGATGACTCATGCATGTACGAAGAGATTTGAGGCACTCCTGTACGCATGCAGCTTCTGTTGAGAACAGTTGACGCATTCACGCACTAACCTAGTGTCTGTTGACAAAAGTTGAAGCATTCATGTACGTACCCTAATGTCTACTGACAAGAGTTGAAACATTCATGTACGTATCCTAATGTCTACTGACAAAAGTTGAAGCATTCATGTACGTATCCTAATGTCTACTGACAAGAGTTGAAACATTCATGTACGTATCCTAATGTCTACTGACAAGAGTTGAAACATCCATGTACGTATCCTAGTGTCTGTTGACAAACGTTGAAGCATTCATGTACGTATCCTAGTGTCTACTTACAAGAGTTGTAGCATTCATGTACGTATCCTGGTGTCTACTTACAAGAATTGTAGCATTCATGTACGTATCCTAGTGTCTACTTACAAGAGTTGAAATATTCATTTACGTATCCTACTGTCTGTTGACAAGAGTTGTAGCATTCATGTACGTATCCTAGTGTTTGCTGACAACATTTAAAGCAATAATGCACTTATTCTTGCGTCTATTCACAAGAATTGAAGAATTCCTGTACGTATCCTAGTTTCTGTTAATTAAAGTGTTGATGCGAGCGTGTAGGTATCCTAGCGTCTCTTAAAAGTAGATGTATTCATGAACGTATCCTTGCAGCTTTTGATCGGAGATGATGATTTCATATAGGTAACCTTGCAAGTGTTCATAAGAGGTGGTGATTTCATGTACGTATCTTTGCGTATGTTGATAAGAAATTATATATTCATGCACGTATGCTAGGGTCTGTTGGTAAAACATGATTCATTCATGTACGTTTCCTAGCATCTGTTGAAAAGATTTGAATGATCCATGTACGTATCTTAGTATATGTTAACACGGCTTGATTAATTCAGTTTATAATCTTAGCCTCAATTGATAAAGATATGACTCATACATGTACGTATCCTAGTCTCAGTAGATAAGAGATGATGTGTTCATGTATGTATCCTAGTCTCAGTAGATAAGAGATGATGTGTTCATGTATGTATCCTAGTCTCAGTAGATAAGAGATGATGTGTTCATGTATGTATCCTAATATTTTATTACCTAACAAATGTATCTCTACGGATGAGGTATTTCTATAAAAATGTTGTTCTTTTAAGATGAAAAGCAGCAAATAACTTTGTGTAGCAAATACATGGTATGTAGTCTAAAGGACAACGAATTGGACTTTCTCACTGATCAGATAATATCTTCTATGTTCAACTGCCTTGGCTTATACTGCTCTGTTTCTTTCATCAATGCCACACACTAGTAAACTGTATTTTCTTTTGGTCAATATCTTACCCCGTTGTGAAGAGAAATATTTGAATGGAGTACACAATAAAGGTAAATACATTCCATGCCTGCTGGCGTAGGTGATCCTGTCCCTTCTCAACGTTTGATATCCACGGTCATTTTTCATTTCTGTTGTTGACCTTCTGCCAAGCCATTCTCTTAAGCTGTCTGATATTTTTTTCTCTTTGCTTCCCTCTTTCTCATCATTCCTCAATTTTTTTCCAGTTGTCACAATATATTCCGCTGTTCCCTTCTCATTACATGGCCACAAAATAAAGGTTGTTTCTTCCTAGCATTGGATATTAGCTCTCTTTTTGCTTTGGTCTCTTTCAAAGCGTTTTTACTACTCTTCTTAGCTGACCATGGTATTCTCAATATTCTTCTGTAAAACGACATTTCTACAGCCTCCAGTGATTTTCTTGTCTGTTGTCTTATTGCCCATGATTAACATCCACACTGACTCTACATAACATTTAAGAACTCGTTTCTTGTTTCTATTGTCATAAATGGATTGCACAGTATCTTCTTCATTTTTGTGGAAAGCTGCTTCTGCCGAAGCCATTTTGCATTTTACTTCTGTTGTACATCTACCATCCATCCGAGGTTAGCATTGTTCCCGGATATTTAAATTATTTTTCCTGTTTTAATATTGTTTCACCTGTTTTAATATTGTTTCACCTGTTTTAATATTGTTTCACCTGTTTTAATATTGTTCCACCTGTTTTAATATTGTTTCACCTGTTTTAATATTGTTCCACCTGTTTTAATATTGTTTCACCTGTTTTAATATTGTTTCACCTGTTTTAATATTGTTTCACCTGTTTTTACTGCGTATTGCTGTGATGTATTTTTCTTTGTTGCTACCATTACTTCTGTATATTTAATATTAAGGCTGCCCTTTATTTTTTCATTTACTTTAATGTCTAATATTTCTTTAACTCGTTTTCACCCTTAGCGATTAAGACTGTATCATCAGCATACCTTAAACTATTTATATTATGACCTCCAATTGTTATTCCAGGCATGCCCCTTATTGATCTTAAAATAATCTCACTATACATATTAAACAAATCTGGTAACAGCACACAACCTTGCCTACACCCTGTTTTATTTGTTGAAACATTCCCAATTGATTTCCTGTTCTTATGGCCATTGTTTGTTGCCAGTACATGCTCTTTATTATTCTTATATCTTTGCTGTCTACGTTTATGCTTTCTAAAATTTTGATTATTTCTTGGTGCTTTACTTTGTCAAATGCTTTGGTATAATCTATGAAACATAGGTATAGATCTGTTTTCACTTCTATGGCTATTTCTACTAAAGACCTTATGATGTGTATGGCACTGTTTGTACCTTTACCTCAAACACAACCTCATTGTACATCGCTAATTTCTGGACTGATTTTGTTTCGCACTCTTCGCATGATGATTCTTAGTAATATCGTAGTCATATGACTCATAAGGTTTATTGTGCGATGGTCATCGTATTCAATCGCACCCGATTTCTTTGGTAGGGCTATGAATATTGATTTGCGCAGGTCGTCTGGTATATATCCGGTATTGTAGTTATCATTAAATATTTGAGCTATTATCTCTATTCCAAAATAACCTATTGCCTCAATCGCTTCTTGAGTTATATTATCTGGTACAGGAGCTTTTCCTGCATCCATATTGCGAAAGGCGTCTTCCTTTGAGTATTTCTGGTCCTTCTCCATTATCTTTAATATTTGCTTCTGTTCGTTCATCATCATAAAGATTGTTATGTATTCTGTCCATCATTTCCTTATGCTTTCTTGTTCAATTAACATTTCCTCTTCCTTTGATCTTAAATATCCAGTTTTTGATTGTGTTTTTCTTCCTAATAATGCTTACATTTGTTTTGATATAGCTTTGGCATCTTATCTTTGTTGCATAAAAAGGTCAACATTTTTGCAGAGAACATAAAAGATAATGTTTTAATGTTCTGGAGAAAAACAAGAAATAAATAAACCAATCTGTATTTATACACATCATTTCTACAAGTTTAAATAGAATTGTAATATTTATAAACATTAGCCGTTTTTACGTAATTTTTGTGAATGTGAGTTACTATTATCTACAACTATTACTGTGCCATAATTGAGAAGAAGAAATTCGGTGTTGCTGTAGCACCGTACATCAATCTATAAACATACCTCCAAGCTTTTTCTGCGAATCCGATGAGCTATAGATTGGTACAAGGGTGAACGATGAGCCACATAATTGTGCATAAATTGTAAAAAAATTGATGTCTTGTGTCATTGGAAACGATCTAAATAACAAAATAACTGTTATTTTGCACGATGACATTCACAAACAAGAAATAAATAAAGTAATAACAAATATGGGAAAAAGTCGATTCTCCCAGAAACGTAGTGGTCACAATTTACGCTTCAATTACGGCTCCTTCGTGTCGGTACAAGTATAAACATCACGTGACTATCAGTGTAGATGTAATGGATAATATAAACATAAGAGGGTAATTATCTTATATGTTGTCCTATAGAAACATCTCGTTGATTTGGCAGTGATTCATTATGTTTTATAACATAGCATTCCCAACAGAACACGCTATATTTCAGTTAAAGAAAAGCGGAATAAAAACAGTATCAGCATAGATATGGTCAGTGGTGGTTTGTGACTGGCAAATCACGGAGCACAAATTTCCTTTGACACGAAGGTGCGGGTGAGAGGAGGTGGTAATAGAAGTGAACATTTAGAAACAAAAATAAGACTTGGACAACCATGAGTCTCCTTCCGATGAGAGAGATGGGAGGTAATGTCTGGGACGAGAGGTTTAATGGAAGCATAAGAGCTCGCATATCAGTCAACACTGAGCTGGAGTTATCAGTCGCTGCACGCTCTAGGATATGCTGAGGAGGAGATCTGAGCACCTATGGACATGTTCGGAGTGCAATGATGATAACCCACAAATAACTCAACGATTATAAACAACAAACAACTCAAAACAAACATATAGGAGAAACGGATTCATAAACGAAATGAGATGTTTTCGTTTTAAGTTAGGAATTTATTTTTAAATAGCGTATGAGAAAATATGTCTCATGGGTTGACATAAATGTGTCCTGTACATGTTGCTGTTGGCGCTTTTATTCAGATATTTGCAGAATCAGACATCAGAAAAGTGATCTGGGAACAACGTTTTCCAATCACATATAAACTCTCATTTAAAAACCTCGTGGCGACGGCCAAGCGACCTCTATATTCCAGTCCTATAATCCTCACCTGCCTCTCCCACCATTTCAGACCCCATAAATGGGGTAAATGTCTGAGAGATCGTTTTCTTGTTAAATATTAGGACCGGAAATGACATAATGATGTTTCTTTCGAATAAACAAACTACCGACAGGTGATTGTGTGACCTGGACAACACCGATTCACCATTCACCCTGCCCCGGCTTGTACTATGTTCTGGTCACCACTCTACGGTGTTTGATCATAAATAGTCTACGATGACACAATGGTTTATTTGTTCAAACAGAAACACCAAGATATTTACACAACCGCTGGCACATTCCCCAAGCTGAAGTGCTGCTGCCTGTTGCCTTAACACTGAGGAAATAAACAAGTATCGGACGAATGGAGATTTCCAGGAAAACTGTTCATTAGGAAAACAATTCTACATCAACATTTTATGAAATTTAAATACTAAATGATAAGATCAAAACACAATCTGATACATGAAAAGAAGACTAGTTGAAGCAGCTGAATTTAGTTCTTTAACATCAGAACTTTAGAACTTCCATTGATTCAAAAATAGTCACAAAATAATTTATAGAAGTGTTTTATTTATGAGGGAAGAGGCACATAATGTTGGTGATGCGGTAAAGCTATTTTATAAAGCTGTCAACCATAGATTGTATACATTACACCCTACAATTTGCACATTATGATCTTGTTTCCGGTTCATTATGAAGAACATTGTTTTCTTAGTGTTCCTTATACACAGTTGATTAGTGGTTTAACAGTGTTTTCTGAGTGTTTCTCAAACACGGTTGATTATTGGTTTGACATTTATTTCTCAGTGTTTCTTATACACATTTGATTAGTAGTTTAACATTGTTTTCTGAGTGTTTCTTATACATACACATTTGATTAATAGTTTAACTTTCTTTTCTCGGTGATTTTTATACACGGTTGATTTTTGTTTTAATATTGTTTTCTCAGTGTTTCTTATACACGGTTGATTAGAGGTTTAGCGTTGTTTTCTCTGTGTTTCTTACACACGGTTGATTAGAGGTTTAACATTGTTTTATCGACGTTTCTTTTGCACGGTTGATTAGAGGTCTAGCATTGTTTTCTCGGTGTTTCTTATACACGGTTGATTAGAAGTTTATCATTGTTTTCTGAGTGTTTCTTATGCACGGTTGATTAGAGGTTAGCATTGTTTTCTTGGTGTTTCTTATACACGGTTGATTAGAGGTTAACATTGTTTTCTGAGTGTTTCTTATACACGGTTGATTAGAGGTTTAGCATTGTTTTATCGGTCTTTCTTATACACGGTTGATTAGAGGTATAACATTGTTTTCTGTGTGTTTCTTATACACTGTTGATTAGAGGTTTAACATTGTTTTCTGAGTGTTTCTTATACACCGTTGCTCAACGTGCATTGTTTCTCTTCTGAAATGATGACCCGTTGACAGTTGGTGAGTTTAATAGAATTGGAAGTAGTAGTCTAGATAAAACTACTCAACATACATTAAATGAACCTGGTCTAGTGTATCATGGGAACTAAAGAATGCGAGTGCTGGGCATTTACTCAACCTGGTCTAGTGTATCATGTGAACTAAAGAATGCGAGTGTTGGGCATTTACTCAACCTGGTCTGGTGTATTTTTAAAACAATAAACAAACAGCAGAATACAAGCAAAGCTATGATGCCACTGGAAGTACATCGGTCTCGTGATCAGAATGGAGGGAAAAACTTCCCAGAAAAACATCACGTGGACACCGGGTGATAAAAGAAAACATGGAGGACCAAAATAAACTCAGTAAAGAGTAATTAATATTGAGGACTCAACTATGGGGGGGGGGGGGGGGGTGTGGGAATATAACAAGTCCTACAGGACCTAGCAGTGAAGCGTCAAACATGGAAAGTATGATTTCTGTCTTCTGAGTAGTGTTCGGTTCCACGTGGACCTAGCTAGCTAATTGTCTGACTAAATCATTGACTGGCTAAATGACTGACAGACTAAATGACTGGCTGGCTAAATGACTGACTGTCTAACGTGGAATGCTAATTAAACAAGGAAAAGTATTTTCGTGTTCTCTTCTAGTTTCTGTTGTATTGGCTTATTTGATTGTGTATATTTTTTATTTTAAATAATTTGTTTCTTTTTATATAAGCTAACAGAGTAGAGAATGTCGGAGACGATACGACAAAAATAACATTATGGGCACTGACAGTGATAATACACATGATGTAAACATTGATAACTGCCCAGATTAGAAGAAATGAAGAATAACATTTTTCCCTTTAGATCTGTGTTTGATTAAAAAAAATATGTATATAAAAAAGACTAACAGTTAATGACAAAGAAATCTATGTTTGCGACAAAGATTTATATGTTTACGACAAATAATTCTATGTTTAGGACAAAGGAATCTAAGAGTTTATGACAGCGAAATCTATGTTTGCGACAAGGAAACTATGTTTCTGACAAAGAAAACTTTTTTTACGACACAAATCTAAGAGTTTTTCACAAAGAAATCTATGTTTACTACAAAGAAATCAATGTTTACCACAAAGAAATTCATCTTTACGATAATGAAATCTAACTGTTTACGACAAAGAAATTTAGCAATTTACGACAAAGAAATCCAGTAGTTTATGACAAAGAAATCTATATTTATGGCAAAGAAATCTAATACTTTATGACAAAGAAATCTATATTTACGACAAAGAAATCCAATAGTTTGTGACAAAGAAATTTATATTTACGGCAAAGAAATCCAATAGTTTGTAACAAAGAAATTTATATTTACGACAAATAAATCCAATAGTTTATGACAAAGAAATCTATATTTACAGCAAAGAAATCCAATAGTTAATGACAAAGAAATTTATATTTACGACAACGAAATCCAATAGTTTATGACAAAGAAATTTATATTTACGACAACGAAATCCAATAGTTTATGACAAAGAAATTTATATTTACGACAAAGAAATATAACAGTTTATGACTAAGATATATATATATTTTTTCAGCGAAGAAATATATGCATGACAATGAAATCAATGTTTATGACAAAAAAATCTAGCTGTGTATGACAAAGAAAAGTAATGGATCATGTGGTTAGGTAGAAAATCGCCGATTCAAAAGCAGCAAGGAGACTACATTAATGTACTCCTTTTTTTATTTCTGCTCTTGAAAGCACATTGATAACATTGGTCATATTCCGATAATTCAAGTTTTTGTTAACAAATTAAATGTTAGCAGTAACTACACACTATTGTGTGCTCTCTTTTTCTTTTTTTTTTATCCAGAGATGGCCAACGAAAATAACGGAGGACCAGCAAAGATACTTAGCGAAAGCGACCGAGAAATCTACGACGTCGTTAACTTTGTGTTTATTTGCAGCGCTATTATTCTGTTCGGTATTGTGGCGAACGTCATCAATTTGGTGGTGTTCTACAAACAAGGCTTAAATAGTACCATGAACATCAACTTTTTTGGACTGGCTCTAACTGACCTGTGTAGTCTCATAACTCTGGTGCGGTGGACTATATTCTTGAACCCATTATTAGATAGATATGATATACCAATGGTCAATGAGGAGGTATTGTGCTTGACTGACGGAATTCCCCACGTTTATTTCGGTAGGGTGGCGGCCTGGATAACCGTCTACATCACAGCAGAAAGATGCATCAGCATCATGTTCCCTCTGAAGGTCAAACTAATCATCACTCCCAGGAGGACTGCAATTATTTTGTTCCTCATCTACACGATCATGATTTTGGTGTTTCTACCGGAGTATATGACGTCATATATAGGTTGGAAGTTCTACTCCGAGAGAAACCGGACGTTGTTGGGGGTGGCATTTACCAAGATGAGAGGTAGCGTGGAAGGTCTGACCTACATCATCTACTCGGTTCTTGGTGCGGTCTCCTTCGTTGCTGTGGTTCTGTTCACGATGGTTCTAATCATCCAGCTCAAGCAGAAAACAAAATGGCGCAAGACAGCAAGTACAGATACAAGAAAACAGGAAATCATATCAAACAGGGAAAGAAGAACAGTGATCATGGTAATTCTAACAGCTACTGTTCTCATCGTGTGCTACATGCCAGGAGCCGCTGTGTCCATGACAACATTTTTCCTGCCTGATGTTTCCTTTGAAGGTGTCAATGTTAACGTATATATTATCTTGTGGTCATTTGTTTACATTTGTGATGGCATTAATTCCAGCGTCAACATCTTTCTCTACTATAAGATGAGCTCTAAATACAAGGAAACTTTTAATGGGGTCTTTGATACTTGGTGCGCAAGACGTAAGATTGTTAAAAAACAGTAGATCAAACATGACATTTTAGGTGTCTTCACACAAGACGTAAGATTGTTAAAAAAAAGTAGATCAAACATGACACTTTAGGTGTCTGCACACAAGACCGGATTTAAGATTACCGTAAACTCAGTTATCAGATTATCCCTATCGATCCATGGATAAATCCATAACTGCCCAGACATTCAGTAATTGGGTTAGTGTGTTCCATTGATGATATCAATTCTATCTTCGTTTACTACAAGTCCTCCTCTCTGGGTCTCTTTAACAATCTTATACAGGTTCTTATCGTCCCACATATCGTTTTCAACTGATTGATCATATACACACAAGCATTCCTTTGAGTAGTTAGGTCGTCATATCTTCTATATGTGATTTTGAACACCACCTTTGTCCATTTGTGTAATTTTTCACCCTAGTTGTAATGGCAAACATTTTAGCGCATTCGCTACCTCATAGACACATACAGATAATTTTGGTCCAGCGGCAGCCACATCAGTCTACTTAGATTTGATGTGCGACGAGGATAATCCGACGACTAACTGTGTTTTATATGTTCGGAGTTGGAGTCAAAAACGATGTCCTAACATCATCAAGCGCCATACATTAAAAAAATATGACGATCATCATTTTCAGGAGGACATGAACTTCCGGTTTATATGGTGGATAGGCGGCAGCAACCATTGAAGGCTATGTATGAATGGTATTCCTTGTTGCAGTTTTGTCATATTCCAAGTCCGGCTTGTTGCAGGAGCTACTGAGTTAAGTGCTCTGTGCACACCGTGAGCTGTGTTTCTCATCCGTTTTGATCATGTTTCGATATTCCAATTGTTTACGATGAATGATGATATCGTATGACAGGGAACAGTTGGCTGTGTTTACTTTGTCAGCGGTTTCGTCTTATGTCTTTTGGCGTGTGCTGAGACTGCTACGATGCGGACTACAGCTACCTTTCTTTGTTTTGAGATGAGTAAGTAATTCGGATGATTCCACTGGCACGGGCGGTTGCGCAATTATGGATTTTAATTCGTTTGCAGTGATACCGGAGCTTTCCATAACCATAACAATCGGTCTACAATCTACCCACCAACAGTTAGGTCTGAACAAAGGTATCGAAAAAGAGCTTTAAAAACTGTGACTGAAAGGAAGGTTTGGAGAAAGATCTGCCAAAGCAGAAAAGTTTAAACTTGAAATATTTAAGAAGGTCTTGTACTGGCCGTGGAGTGCCCGAAAGCAGAAGCAGCGACTGCTTGAGAAACAACTGTACGCATCAACGGAACGTGACGTTTCCAGTGGACATAGCTATTAACCATCCTTGGTTTACAAGAAATATTTTCAATGAAAAATGAAACCTGTCACCTCTTAAGACTGTTGTTACCTGATCAATTCGTAGTGAAGTGAACATCATGAAACCGATAACAAGATCCATAGATCACAAATACACAGACGACGATGACAAACGTTGTTGGGCTGGCCAGGAAAATCACATGAATGTTCCCCGATAGACAATAACGCACAGGCCGAGGGGTAACCAAATATTTAAGAACTATGTTTCTATGCCAAGTCATGCCTAAAAGCCACGAGGAAATCAACACGTGCTTTCAAGTACAGCAGGACTATAGCAAGTATCTGCGACTAGATCTGGGCAGTAGATCCAATCAGAAAGATTTTCACTGGCTAGTTTCCACAATACTGGAAGTATAGACACACATTAGAAAGGTTTTGAGGGCCGTCATGATGAGAATGCAGTACTTGTTCGACTCAGTCGGGATTTCTCAGTGGAGTGTGTCATAACATTATGTAGAATTGTGGTTTGTCATAGACATCACATAGAAGTCGGGTTTGTCATAGACATCAGGTAAAAGTAGGGTTTGTCCTAGACATCACGAAGAAGTAGACTTTGTCATAGACATGACGTAGAAGTAGAGTTTGTCATAGATATCACGGAGAAGTAGAGTTTGTCATATACATCACGGAGAAGTAGAGTTTGTCATAGACATCACGTAGAAATAGAGTTTGTCATAGACATCACGTAGAAGTAAACTTTGTCATAGACATCACGGAGAAGTAGAGTTTGTCATAGACATCACGTAGAAGTAGAGTTTGCCATAGACATCACGGAGAAGTAGAGTTTTTCATAGACATCACGGAGAAGTAGAGTTTGTTTGTCATAGACATCACGGAGAAGTAGAGTTTGTCAAAGACATCACGTAGTAAGTTGACCAAGGCGGGCACCTTCCCATGTAGAACCTTCAGAAGCCAAAGAGGCGAATCCCTCGCTCTGCGATCTGTGTACCAGAGTTTGGTTTATTAAAGGTGAAATATGGAGAGCAATAGACTTGTAGATGGTAGGACAGCAATTATTACCTGTTCTCAGTTAGGGGTTATCACGCGGAAATCATATGCCCGGTGTTTGGTAACCTTATGAAAACTAAAAGCCAAATATTCTGTTAGATATTGGGCAGTAACTCGCAAGTCAGCGGAGAGAAAAGTCGTAGTTAGAGTTAGATAGGAAGATTTACTGGCAAGTCAGCGGAGAGAAAAGTCGTAGTTAGAGTTAGATAGGAAGATTTACTGGCAAGTCAGCGGAGAGAAAAGTCGTAGTTAGAGTTAGATAGGAAGATTTACTGGCAAGTCAGCAGAGAGAAAAGTCGTAGTTAGAGTTAGATAGGAAGATTTACTGGCAAGTCAGCAGAGAGAAAAGTCGTAGTTAGAGTTCGATAGGAAGATTTACTGGCAAGTCAGCAGAGAGAAAAGTAGTAGTTAGAGTTAGATAGGAAGATTTACTGGCAAGTCAGCAGAGAGAAAAGTCGTAGTTAGAGTTAGATAGGAAGATTTACTGGCAAGTCAGCAGAGAGAAAAATAGTAGTTAGAGTTCGATAGGAAGATTTACTGGCAAGTCAGCAGAGAGAAAAGTCGTAGTTAGAGTTAGATAGGAAGATTTACTGGCAAGTCAGCGGAGAGAAAAGTCGTAGTTAGAGTTAGATAGGAAGATTTACTGGCAAGAACAAGTTCCAACTTGACGGCTGAAAACATCCAAATAAGATAGACTTAGTTAGACTGTAGCAGCTATGATTACAGCGAAGAGTGATGTTCGGACAGATTAGGAAGATTAAAATAGGCTGGTCCGTCTTGGATAGTGTTAATAAACCCAGAGGTTTTGTAGAGACGGAAGAAGTAGAAACTGGTTAGCAGATGAAGCGATGAAAAATTCCGAGGGGTGAAAGTAAGTTGCAATATTTGATTGCAGAGATCTTAAATTGTTTGTTGTTTTGATGATACATTAATAAATTCCGGGGAAGTTGGACATGTTTGAGCCAGACTCCTGACATATGATTCCATAAGTGTTGATGTCTCCATGTCACGATGTCTGTCCATTTTGTCTCAGTCACTAGATCACGAGCCACGTCATGAACGTCACGACACAGATTCAAATATCAGCCAATCGGTGATAAATATACACACCAATAACCAACTACAATTGTGCGAATTAATTAATGCCACTTTATTATTGTGCTGAAAACTGATGACTCTGTAGAATAAACCCCAATAACTACACTTCTTATGATCAGATTTCTCACAGCTGTAAATCCCATTCACAGCGTTCCCTATCATCATAAGCTGATCTTATCTGAATACCTCATTTATAATATTCAGTAACAGATCAACACGCCTATAATCCTGGTCTAAACAAAAACGTATACTCTTCATATTCTTCGATTGTCCTGCTATGATGGAGAGAAAAGTACACCCACAACGTACACGGATGGGTCAACAAGTGCTAGCATCGATCAGGAAATGTTTGTCTAGATATGAATGTTATGTATCGTCGTAGAAACACAGTGTTTGGAATTCTGGGTGAGTTCTTGTACTCCCGTCAAGAAGACGGGTAAAAGTGGGGCTTAGCATAGACATCAGGTAGAAGTGGGGCTTAGCATAGACATCATGTAGAAGTGGGGCTTAGCATAGACATCAGGTAAAAGTGGGGGTTAGCATAGACATCAGGTAGAAGTGGGGCTTAGCATAGACATCAGGTAGAAGTGCGGCTTAGCATAGACATCAGGTAGAAGTGGGGCTTAGCATAGACATCAGGTAGAAGTGGGGCTTAGCATAGATATCAGGTAGAAGTGGGGCTTAGCATAGACATCAGGTAGAAGTGGGGCTTAGCATAGACATCAGGTAGAAGTGGGGCTTAGCATAGACATCAGGTAGAAGTGGGGCTTAGCATAGACATCAGGTAGAAGTGGGGCTTAGCATAGACATCAGGTAAAAGTGGGGTTTAGCATAGACATCAGGTAGAAGTGGGGTTCAGTATAGACATCAGTTAGAGGTGGGGTTTAGTATAAACATCAGGTAGAAGAGGAGTTTAGTATTGACATCAGATAGAAGTGGGGATTAGTATAAACATCAGGTAGAAGTGGGGTTTAGTATAAACATCACGTAGAAGTGGGGTTCAGTACATATATCAGGTAGAGGAAGGGTTTAGTATAGACATCAGTTAGAGGTGGAGTTTAGTATAGACAATAGGTAGAAGTGGAGTTTAGTATAGACATCAGGTAGAAGTGGGGCTTAGTATAGACATCAGGTAGAAGTGGAGTTTAGTATAAACATCACGTAGAAGTGGGGTTCAGCATATACATCAGTTAGAAGTGGGGTTTAGCATAAACATCAGGTAGAATTGTTGTTTAGCATAAACATCAGTTAGAATTGGGGTTTAGCATAAACATCAGGTAGAATTGGGCTTTTAGTATAAACATCACGTAGAATTGGGGTTTAGCATAAACATCAGGTAGAATTGGGGTTTAGCATAAACATCAGATAGATTTGGAGTTTAGTATAGACATCATGTAGAAGTGATGATTAGTACAGACATCAGGAAGAAGTGAAGTTTAGTTTTGACATCAGGTAGAAGTGGTGTTTAGTATAAACATCACGTAGAAGTGGGGTTCAGTACAGACATCATGTAGAAGTGGAGTTTAGTATTGACATCAGGCAGAAGTGGGTTTTAGTGTATACATCAGGAAGAAGTGGGGTTTAGCATAGACATCAGGTAGAAGTGGCGTTTAGCATAAACTTCATATGGAAGTGGGGTTTAGTATAAACATCAGGTAGAAGTGGCGTTTAGCATAAACTTCATGTGGAAGTGGGGTTTAGCATATACATCAGGTAGAAGTCGAGTTTAGTATAAACATCAGGTAGAATTTGGGTTTAGTAGAAACATCAGGTAGAAGTTCCTTTTTGCATAAACATCAGGAAGAAGTGGGGTTTAGCATACACATCAGGTAGAAGTGGGGTTTAGCATAAACATCAGGTAGAAGTGGGGTTTAGCATAAACATCAGGTAGAATTGTGTTTAGCATAAAGATCAGGTAGAAGTGGGATTTAGCATAGACATCATGTAGAATTGCGATTTAGCATAGACATCAGGTAAAAATGGGATTTAGCATAAACATCAGGTAGAATTGGGATTTAGCATAAACATCAGGTAGAATTGGGGTTTAGCATAAACATCAGGTAGAATTGGGATTTAGCATAAACATCAGGTAGAATTGGGATTTATCATAAACATCTGGTAGAATTGGGGTTTAGCATAAACATCGGGTAGAAGTCGTGTTTAGTGTAGACATCAGGTAGAGGTGGAGTTTAGTATTTACATCAGGTAGAAGTTGGGTTTAGTATATACATCAGGTAGAAGTGGGGTTTAGTATAAACATCACGCAGAAGTGGGGTTCAGTACAGACATTAGGTAGAGGTAGTGTTTAGTATAGACATCGGGTAGAAGTGGGATTTAGTATAGACATCAGGAACAATTGGGGATTAGCATAGACATCAGGTAGAAGTGTTGTTTAGCATATACATCAGGTAGAAGTGGGGTTTAGTATAAACATCAAGTAGAAGATGGGTTTAGCATAAACATCAGGGAGAAGTTGGTTTTAGCATGAACATCAGATAGAAGTGGGGTTTAGCATTAACATCAGGTAGAAGTGGGGTTTAGCATAGACATCAGGTAGAAGTGGGGTTTAGCATAAACATCAGGTAGAAGTGTTGTTTAGCATATACATCAGTTAGAAGTGGGGTTTAGTATAAACATCAGGTAGAAGATGGGTTTAGCATAAACATCAGGGAGAAGTTGGTTTTAGCATGAACATCAGATAGAAGTGGGGTTTAGCATAAACATCAAGTAGAAGTGGGGTTTAGCATAAACATCAGGTAGAAGTGGGGTTTAGCATAAACATCAGGTAGAATTGGGGTTTAGCATAAACATAAGGTAGAATTGGGGTTTAGCATAAACATAAGGTAGAATTGGGGTTTAGCATAAACATCGGGTAGAATTGGGGTATAGCATAAGCATCAGGTAGAAGTGGGGTTTAGCATAAACATAAGGTAGAATTGGTGTTTAGCATAAACATCAGGTAGAATTGGGATTTAGCGTAAACATCGGGTAGAATTGGGGTATAGCATAAGCATCAGGTAGAAGTGGGGTTTAGCATAAACATCAGGTAGAAGTGGGGTTTAGCATAAACATCAGGTAGAAGTGGGGTTTAGCAGAAACATCAGGTAGAAGTGGGGTTTATCATAGGCATCAGGTAGAAGTGGGGTTTATCATAAACATCAGGTAGAAGTGGGGTTTAGCAATATCAGGAGCTCTTCATGTGTCAATCTGGTACAAAAAATTAGCCTCACTTTTCTTCTGATCCTCTTACCTAATCTCTATAACTTAAATCTGGCTGTACTTATTTTGTTATTTTGTTGTTTCGTGTCTGACGAAGGCATGTGAACGAAACGTTATGTTTGGTTATATCTTCCTTTTAGTTCAGTTTTTTGATGCAACTTAATGTTCGATTTTTCCAATATTTGGTCAAGTTTTGTTGACGGCACTGTACGATATTGCATATGTGTTCCTATCTCACTAATACCTCATCGTTGGTCGTAGGATTCGTCAGCAAAGCATGAGGTTGTTGGTTTTTTGGTGGGATGTACAAGAGCGGTGAAATTACTAGTTTCTGCTCTCCAGTTCTGATCTAGTCAATGTTCTGTAGTTCTGCTCTCTAGTTCTAGTCTCTTCTTTAAGTTGAGACTCTCCTGTGGCTATCTCAGTGCCTATCGGTCCCTAGTGCGTGGCTATCTATGTTTGTGTTCCTAAGTAGAAGTGTCTAGTCTGCCCTCTAACTTTATACTCCTGTCTGTTGACCGACAGTTAGCCTCACTTCCTGCTTCTCTTTGTCCACTCATTGTGACAGATTTCAGAGCCAAGCCCTGAAATCCCCACAGGTCAGTCAGTCAACTTCACATCTCTTACTAGTAACTCGATCGTCGTGTCTTCTGCTCTTGCTAAACTTCAGCCTCCCTGCTGACTATTCTTTCTCCAGATAAACTG
Source organism: Megaustenia siamemsis (assembly GCA_032433765.1). NCBI lineage: Eukaryota > Metazoa > Mollusca > Gastropoda > Stylommatophora > Ariophantidae > Megaustenia > Megaustenia siamemsis. The sequence continues at coordinate 5,570,859 of JAVIAB010000073.1, forward strand.
ACATCTAATACTGCTCTATTCTTTCTCCAGATAAAATGACATCTAATACTGCTCTATTCTTCTATGAACTCCAAAGTAACCATCCCTAACCATCTGCCACTGTGTGACTCACCTTCAGTTTGTGAATTCTACATTCCTTGCAGACTGCCAAGGTCATTCCCAGTTCACAACCTTTTGGTCAGTCACATCGTTTTATTTCTCAACATGGTCTCTTAGTTGCGCCTATGCTAAATTTGTCTAGTCCTTACTTTGTCCTATGTCCTCGCTTAATTATGATCTAAATATGTATGTGTCAGCATTCATGGTTACAGCATATCAGGTATAATATAAGGAAGCCGGGTTCAAATAATATCTACAGATCATGTGAATGTATTGATGTACTTATAATAGCATCTGTTGACAATTTGTGTCATTATTGTTGTAAGTACATGTATTTTAGCGTCTGCCGATAAAACCTCACATATTGATGTAAGTGTCCTAGTCATTGTTGACAAATGTTGATGTATTGATTTAACTATCTTAGTACGTGTTGACCACAATTGATGTATTGATATGATTCATGTTAACTATGATATATTAAGAAAAGTTGATGTATTGGTATATTTTATTTTTAAATGAATGACTAGGACTAGTATTTCTTTCTTGTACAAACTAAAAGATAGAACACTAAGTTATCCAGATACTGTATTCGTATCTTCCAACACCTTCTCATATATCTCCATCAAGTCGTGATCATTAAAGTTAAAACTATCAACAAGTTACCAAACTCTGAGTAGAATAATAACACGAAAAGCAAAAATGAATAGCATTGAGGAAAACAAGACCACAGACGATTCATACATTCCTATATTAAACACACATGTTTATATAAACTAATATTTTTTTCATAATCCAAACATTTTTGTTGTATGTCAGAACATGTACTATTAAATTAGAATACATTAAAACACACAAAATATCTACTTTATTTTAGTGTTACCATTCACATTGTCACTGGAGTCTGTTGAAATGTGGTTTTACAGAAGAATGTTGAGAATACCATGGAAAGCTAAGATGAATAATGAAAACGTTCTGAAATAGGCCAACTCAAAAAGAGAGCTAATTTCCAATATTAGGAAGAAACAATCATCATTTTTTGGCCATGTAATGAGATAAGATCTGGGATATATTGTGATAACTGGGAAAATTGAGGGACGAAAAAATAGAGTGAAGCAAAGAGAAAAGATACCAGACAGCTTAGAGAATGGTTTGGCAGAAAGTCAATAAAAGAAATGATAAATAGCGGTTGAGATCGAAAATTGTGGAGAGACATGATCACCTACGCCAGCAGGTCCGGTACTTGATGATGATGATTTACTTGTGTATTAGAAATAGTGCAAGTGTGTACACATCTGGTTTGACACGTGTTCGCTGGTAGCAGCTGATTAGACAATCATGTAATCTACTTCCTAATCAGGCACTGATGAGAGTTATTCGCTCTATGGATGATATTTCGAAAATTCAAGGCTGATATTTCGAAAATTCAAGGCTGATATTTCGAAAATTCAAGGCTGATATTTCGAAAGTAGAGCGCGTTCATTTCAATGGAGTTCCCTGAATGACGTCAGTATTATCTCCAAAGTCCACGATAATTATCTCTGTTAATAGTTCCACAGTCTCCCCTCATATAAATATATCATGTCAAGCCGTCAGCTATATTTAGCTGATAGTAGACTATCGCATCTCCGTCTTGCTGATAACATCGTACCAGTGTTACTACCGGGGTCGCCACGGTGAAGGGCGAAACGAATAGTCACTGTTACCGGCCATGCTGGGGTGGCGAAGGAAGTGTGGAATCGTAACGTGTGCAGTCGAGTAAGGTGTAGACGGAGTGAACTTGTCGGCAGAATTTACCGAATCATTTAAGAGAATGTCGTGATAAGTGGCCGCTCTGATAGGGGAAATCCTGACTGCAATGAAACTGAAATGATAGAATCGAATGGGTAACATTGTGGAGTTGACTGTAATAGTAGATAGACTGCGGTACAATTATAACACAGACATTAACACTACCGTAAGAATCATGAGATGAAATCAAACATTGCTTTCTAGCTAAATTATTATACTAATGTTGATTCTTGGGAGGATACATCCTCTTTAGCTGTTCACGTGAATTCTATGATTGTTTTCGTTGTGTTGTTTTTTTTATTAAGTTATTGTTTTATTGAGTATATGCGACTAGTTTGCTGGTCCCAGCTGATTAGACAATCATGTAATCTACTTCCTGTGTTGTTTTATAATATTCTATATCAACATATGATTAGTGGTGTGTCTGAGGGCCGAATTGTATGCTTGGTAAATACAGTTTAAATAATGGTCATATCGATGAAACAACCATAACCACCATGCCACATATAAATAAACATGACGAATTTGAAATAAATTGCAACGCGTCAAATAAGCACAATATTAACATCAGATGGAAGATGCACTACAAAGATAAAAATGTAGAATAGATCAGGCCAAAATAGCATTTTGGAATATCAATAACGTCTTAAGCAACAAGTCTATATCAAAAGAAGTGAGAAAAAGAGTTCATCGGTTCTATAAAAAACCAAATCAGGCCTATGGAAGTGAATCATGGACAGTAGACAAAACAAATAAAAAGACTATTAGAGACCACAGAATGGGATTTCTCAGAAGAATGTTGAGAGTTTCCTGGACAGTTATAAAGACCAATTTGGACATTCTCAAAGAGGCCAACACAAAAAAAAGGAGAAGCAAAGAAACCTCAGAAAGAAATGATCAACATTTTTCGGTCACATCATGAGAAGAGAAAAATTAAAATACTTGGTTACATCATCATCATCATCTTTGAGTGCCGTCTCCGCATCGAAGGTTGGCTACCATGGAGCGCCATTCCACTCTGTCTCTTGCTTTGATGGTGTCATAGGCTGGCTTGTCCATCTTTTTATGTTACTCGTCCATATTGGTCTTGATCTGTCTCTGCCTCTTTTACCTTCCAATATTACTTACCAAGTATTTTCCCTTCCAATATTACTTTTATTAGGCTTTTGTGTCTTTTAACATGACCCAAAAATTTCATTTGTCTTGCTCTAATTCTGTTTAGTAGTTCTCTTTTCATTTTTAGTTGTTTTAAAACTTTCTCGTTTGTTTTCTTTTGTTTCCATCAACTTCTACCTATTCTTCTATAAATCCACATTTCAAAGGCTTCAATTTTCTGTTCTTTTTTTTGGTCTAATGTCCATATTTCTGCACCATACAGGAATATTGAGAAGATGTAACATTTTGCTATTCTTAGTTTTAGCCCTGGTGTTATTTGTTGTGATGTTAGTATATTTTTCATGGCATTGAAATTACTTTTTGCCATACCTATTCTTTTATTTATTTCAGTTGTACATTTTCCATCACTGGTTATAGAATGTCCCAGGTAGTTGTAGTTCTGAACTGTTACTTGGTTACAACTGGCAAAATATAAGACAAAAGAGGTCACGGGTGACAAAGAGAAAATATACTGGACAGTTTTATGTAGTAGCTTGGAAAACAGTCAAGAACAGAATTGGTACGATGTATTGTCGATAGAAGATTGTGGTAGTGCATGATCGCCTACGCCAACCAGTATGGCACATGACGATAGTGATGAAATACAGTTTAGTTTCTCTGTTCTCTATTAGCCCATAGTTCTGTTCTCTATTAGCCCACAGTTCTGTTCTCTATTAGCCCATAGTTCTGTTCTCTGTTCGCCCATAGTTCTGTTCTCCATTCGCCCATAGTTCTGTTCTCTATTAGCCCATAGTTCTGTTCTCTATTAGCTCATAGTTCTGTTCTCTATTAGCTCATAGTTCTGTTCTCTATTAGCTCATAATTCTGTTCTCTATTAGACCATAGTTCTGTTCTCTATTAGCCCATAGTTCTGTTCTCTATTAGCCCATAGTTCTGTTCTCTATTCGCCCGTAGTTCTGTTCTCTATTAGCCCATAGTTCTGTTCTCTATTAGCCCATAGTTCTGTTCTCTATTAGCCCATAGTTCTGTTCTCTATTAGCCCATAGTTCTTTTTTATATTAGCCCAAGGTTCTGCTCTCTATTCGCCCATAGTTCTGTTCTCTATTCGCCCATAGTTCTGTTCTCTATTAGCCCATAGTTCTGTTCTCTATTCGCCCATAGTTCTGTTCTCTATTCGCCAATAGTTGTGTTCTCTATTAGCCCATAATTCTGTTCTCTATTAGCCCATAGTTCTGTTCTCTATTAGCCCATAGTTCTGTTCTCTATTAGCCCATAGTTCTGTTCTCTATTAGCCCATAGTTCTGTTCTCTATTAGCCTATAGTTCTGTTCTCTATTCGCCCAAAGTTCTGTTCTCTATTCGCCCAAAGTTCTGTTCTCTATTCGCCCATAGTTCTGTTCTCTATTCGCCCATAGTTCTGTTCTCTATTAGCCCATGGTTCTGTTCTCTATTCGCCCATAGTTCTGTTCTCTATTAGCCCATAGTTCTGTTCTCTATTAGCCCATAGTTTTGTTCTCTATTCGCCCATAGTTCTGTTCTCTATTAGCCCATAGTTCTGTTCTCTATTAGCCCATAGTTTTGTTCTCTATTAGCCCATAGTTCTGTTCTCTATTAGCCCATAGTTCTGTTCTCTATTAGCCCATAGTTCTGTTCTCTATTAGCCCATAGTTTTGTTCTCTATTAGCCCATAGTTCTGTTCTCTATTAGCCCATAGTTTTGTTCTCTATTAGCCCATAGTTCTGTTCTCTATTAGCCCATAGTTCTGTTCTCTATTCGCCCATAGTTCTGTTATTTATTAGCCCATAGTTCTGTTGCCATCTAAAACGTTTGCGCCTTTAGTGAATGTTTTCTCTAAGAAGAAACTATTTGATAATGATCAAACAAAATTAAACATTTAAAGCTCCCACTTTGTCCAAAGAATCCAAGAATATGCTTCCAGCAAGATTACCACAGCTTGTATCTGAACCCATAATGCAAACATTGCTTGTGGAAAAGGTAAACGTGAGGCGGTCATTACGACACTTTGATCAATAAGCTTGATACTTGAGTCAAATACTATCTAGAGCTTCCAGTGACTTGAATCTGATGTGTCGCCCAAAGCTAACTGATGACGACAAATTTATTTATCTACCGAGTTTGAAAGGAAACTACATGGTCGCCGATGCCATGTTTATATTTTGTATAGAAAGCTGTGATACATTTCGTTATTCGACCTAAAACATCTGACTTCAATGACGTACCGGGTTGCTCTACTACTCTTTCAGTGATTACTTGCTTGGTAAGACTATTTGATCAGTTGTCACTATAATGAGAATGACGTTACACTGCTACCTTTCCTCAGCCCAGCGCACCCAGTTATCCATCAGTTGTGACTATAATGAAAATAACGTTACACTGATACCTTTCCTCAGCCCAGCGCACCCAGTTATCCATCAGGTGTGACAATAATGAGAATGACGTTACACTGCTACCTTTCCTCAGCTCAGTGCACCCAGTTATCCATCTTGTAAATTCTATTGCTTATGTGCATCACATACTTCTCTAACGCTGCATAGTGGAAACAGCACAGAGATGCAAATCTCTACAGATGCTCTGCTCCTAAGATTTTAAAATATAAAGCCTTAATTTAGTGTAGATAATATCATCATCATCATGTACCATGCCTGCTGGCGTAGATGATCATGTCTCTTCACAACTTTCGATCTCGTCATTTGTTTATCATTTCTGTTGTTGATCTTCTGCCAAGTCACTATCTTAAGCTGCCATTTATCTTTTCGCTTTGCTTTCCTCTATCTCTTCGTCCCTCACATTTCCCTGTTGTCAAAATATATACCAGCTGTTCCCTTCTCATTAGATGACTAGAAAAATGATGATTGTTTCTTCCTAATATTGTTGTAAATCTACCATCGAGGTTAACATTGTTCTCAGATATTTAGATTCATTTACCTTTTTTAAAATATTGTTCCAATTGTCTTTACTGTTCATTGCGTGATGTCTCTTTCTTTCATGTTATCATTACTTCTGTCTTTTTGCTATTAAGGCTGGATCCTTTTTTTTTCTTTACTGCACTATAGTGTCTTAATTATTTTATAACCCATTTCCACTCTTAGCGATTACTGTATCATCAACATACATTAGACTATGTATATTGTGACATCCAGTTATTATTCTATATATTGAATTATAATTCTGCATGGCGTTGAGCCTGATCGATTGTGGGAAATGCTTTGTAAGTCATGACTCATACCATATTTTGGATACATACACACACTACACACACTGATATATAATATTTAAGAGACAGAAAATAGGCATCAGTGACATATACATTCCAGTTGTCAGCATCAACCTCACAACATTCAACAAATTATTCCATTAATTGAACGACCTTACAATCTCTTTAATCTGCTTCTGCCAATAACCTTTGATCTCTATTATGGTTTCTTTACCCGTGTTCTATTGTCAAAAATATCTCTCATGGTTTCTTTACCCGTGTTCTATTGTCAAATATATCTATTATGGTTTCTTTACTCGTGTTCTATTGTCAAATATATCTATCATGGTTTCTTTAATCGTGTTCTATTGTCAAAAATATATATCATGGTTTCTTTACCCATGTTCTATTGTCAAATATATCTATCATGGTTTCTTTACTCGTGTTCTATTGTCAAATATATCTATTATGGTTTCTTCACCCGTGTTCTTTTGTCAAATATATCTATCATGGTTTCTTTACTCGCGTTCTATTGTCAAATATATCTATTATGGTTTCTTTACCCGTGTTATATTGTCAAAAATATCTATCATGGTTTCTTTACCCGTGTTCTATTGTCAAAAATATCTATCATGGTATGCTTACCCGTGTCCTATTGTCAAAGATATCTATTATGGTTTCTTTACCCGTGTTATATTGCCAAAAATATCTATCATTGTTTCTTTACCCGTGTTCTATTGTCAAAGATATCTATCATGGTATGCTTACCTGTGTTCTATTGTCAAAAAAATATCTATCATGGTATGCTTACCCGTGTTCTATTGTCAAAGATATCTATCATGGTATGCTTACCCGTGTTATATTGTCAAAAAATATCTATCATGGTATGCTTACCCGTGTTCTATTGTCAAAGATATATATCATGGTATGCTTACCCGTGTTCTATTGTCAAAGATATATATCATGGTATGCTTACCCGTGTTCTATTGTCAAAAAATATCTATCATGGTATGCTTACCCGTGTTTTATTGTCAAAGATATCTATCATGGTATGCTTACCCGTGTTATATTGTCAAAAATATATATCATGGTATGCTTACTTGTGTTCTATTGTCAAAGATATATATCATGGTATGCTTACCCGTGTTCTATTGTCAAAAATATATATCATGGTATGCGTACCCGTGTTCTATTGTCAAAGATATATATCATGGTATGCTTACCCGTGTTCTATTGACAAAGAAATATATCATGGTTTCTTTACCCGTGTTCTATTTACAGAGATCTGTATCTTAGTTTGTGTACCCTTGCTCTATTTACAAAGTTCCATTTTTCGTTGTCTGCACAACAGCTGATACCGCGGCGTGAATTCACTCCCATTATTGTCTTTTCCAACTGTGAGGTTGATATTTATTCAAGGGTAACAGTTTTACAACAATGGAAACAGTAATATGGGGACATGCTGACGTGAGTGAGAAACAAAACAACAATGGAAACAGTAATATGGGGACATGCTGACATGAGTGAGAAACAATACAACAATGGAAACAGTAATATGGGGGCTGACGTGAGTGAGAAACAATACAACAATGGAAACAGTAATATGGGGACATGCTGACATGAGTGAGAAACAATACAACAATGGAAACAGTAATATGGGGACATGCTGACGTGAGTGAGAAACAATACAACAATGGAAACAGTAATATGGGGACATGCTGACGTGTGTGAGAAACAATACAACAATGGAAACAGTAATATGTGGACATGCTGACGTGAGTGAGAAACAATACAACAATGGAAACAGTAATATGGGGACATGCTGACGTGAGTGAGAAACAATACAACAATGGAAACAGTAATATGGGGACATGCTGACGTGTGTGCGAAATAATACAACAATGGAAACAGTAATATGGGGACATGCTGACGTGTGTGAGAAACAATACAACAATGGAAACAGTAATATGGGGACATGCTGACGTGAGTGAGAAACGATACAACAATGGAAACAGTAATATGGGGACATGCTGACGTGTGTGAGAAACAATACAACAATGGAAACAGTAATATGGGGACATGCTGACGTGAGTGAGAAACAATACAACAATGGAAACAGTAATATGGGGACATGCTGACGTGTGTGAGAAACAATACAACAATGGGAACAGTAATATGGGGACATGCTGACGTGAGTGAGAAACAATACAACAATGGAAACAGTAATATGGGGACATGCTGACGTGTGTGAGAAACAATACAACAATGGAAACAGTAATATGGGGACATGCTGACGTGAGTGAGAAACAATACAACAATGGAAACAGTAATATGGGGACATGCTGACGTGTGTGAGAAACAATACAACAATGGAAACAGTAATATGGGGACATGCTGACGTGTGTGAGAAACAATACAACAATGGAAACAGTAATATGTGGACATGCTGACGTGAGTGAGAAACAATACAACAATGGAAACAGTAATATGGGGACATGCTGACGTGAGTGAGAAACAATACAACAATGGAAACAGTAATATGGGGACATGCTGACGTGTGTGCGAAATAATACAACAATGGAAACAGTAATATGGGGACATGCTGACGTGTGTGAGAAACAATACAACAATGGAAACAGTAATATGGGGACATGCTGACGTGAGTGAGAAACGATACAACAATGGAAACAGTAATATGGGGACATGCTGACGTGTGTGAGAAACAATACAACAATGGAAACAGTAATATGGGGACATGCTGACGTGAGTGAGAAACAATACAACAATGGAAACAGTAATATGGGGACATGCTGACGTGTGTGAGAAACAATACAACAATGGGAACAGTAATATGGGGACATGCTGACGTGAGTGAGAAACAATACAACAATGGAAACAGTAATATGGGGACATGCTGACGTGTGTGAGAAACAATACAACAATGGAAACAGTAATATGGGGACATGCTGACGTGAGTGAGAAACAATACAACAATGGAAACAGTAATATGGGGACATGCTGACGTGTGTGAGAAACAATACAACAATGGAAACAGTAATATGGGGACATGCTGACGTGTGTGAGAAACAATGCAACAAAAGGACATTTCAGCTCAGTAGGCTTTTAGCTGGAAAAAATAAACACAACACACATACACACACATATATATACGTAGATACACATGTCGATCTCGACAGTTATTTATCACTTCTGTTGTTGACCTTCTGCCAAGCCATTTTCTTAAGCTGTCTGGTATCTTTTCTTTTTCCTTCCCTTTATCGCTTCGTCCCTCAATTGTCCTAATTGTTACAGTGTATTCCAGCTGTTCCCTTCTCTTTACATGGCCAAAAAATGATGATTGTTGCTTCTTGATATTAGAATTTAGCTCTCTTTTGCTTTGGCCTTTTACAGAACGTTTTCATTATTCTTCTTAGCTGTCCATGGTATTCTCAACATTCTTTTGTAAGACGACGTCTCCAGTTATTTTCTACTCTGTTTTTCTATTGTCCTTGTCTTTACAGTGCGTTGCGGTGATGTCTGTTTCTTTGTTGTTACCATTACTTCTGTCTTTTTTTCCTATTAAGGCTAAGTCCTTTATTTTTGCTTTCCTTCAATATAATGTCTAACATTTCTTGGAACTCATTTCCCTCTTAGCGATTAAGACTGTATTATCAACATACCTTAGATTAGTTAGATTATGACCTCCATATGTTAATACAGGCATGCCACTTATGAATCTTAAAATAATCTCATTATAAATATTAAATAAATATAGAGACAGCACACAACCTTGCCTAACACCCTTTTTTATTTTTTGAAACTTTACCAATTAATTTCCAATTCTTATGGCTGCTGTTTGTTGCCAGTACATGTTCTTTATTATATTAAGATCTTTGCTCTCAACGTTTTTGTTGTCTAATTTGTTGTTGTTGTAATTTTACTTTTTGAACTTGGGATAAACAACATTAGAGCAAATAGATTTGTTTCCTGGACGACGTCACAGTTTATCAACATCTACACTGGTAGCTTACTTTGGGAAATAGTAACATTTTGACACCCTAATGAAGACACTTTGTGTCTAATAAACATTAGAAAGTAATGTATTGATGTTCCGAGCAATAGCCAACGATATAGTCAAGCAAAAAGTATTTAAATATCTATACATTTCTGCAAATGTAAATGGGTAATTTTCAAATTATAATATTTAGAGTCATTAGTGGTCGTTTCTAGATGTATTTGTACCCGTGTCCCCACTATCAGCAGCTGTTATTGAACTCTCATTGAGTCACACGCATCGACTTTGCTGTACATCTATTTGTGAAAATGCCTCCAAGCTCTGCCCACGAGATTGATGCAAACGTTGTGGGGGGAGGTGGAAAAAGGGGGGGGGGGTTGAATGATTATTCAAAATTACTAAATGACAGATCCGTTTTTCTGACGGTATTTTTTTCTCTAACTAAAATGTTAGTTACCAAATATACCACTTATGTTCTTATCCCTGTTTCCTATCTCCCATCGTACCTATAATTGAACATAAATTGTGATAAATTGGAGGCGTGCGTACACTGTGACGATAAAATAACAAATTAGCGGTATTTTGCACAATTAATCTTAAAAACAAGAAACAAAATAAAGAGTGAAAATGTTTTAAAATGTCGATTCCCCAGAAATGTATTAACCCAAATATATGCTACCAAAATCGTTCTTTTTAACAAATTACGGATATATTTATCTGCAATAGAAGTATACAAGTTTACAGATTATCAACTGAATTGTATTTTTTTAAAACGTCCATGTTAATTCTCTTGTCGCTCGTTAATTATACTATTTGGTCGGGAATGATTTATTTAGATATACTGTAGCATTCCCAACATAGCAAGTTCTATATCTGGTATAAAGAAAAAGTCATCAATGTAATATTAGCATGTACGCGTCAATGATGGTATGACAGACCACAGAGTAGAGTTTCCATTGACATGAAGGTAAGGGGGAAGGAACTTGGTAATGACAGTAAACATTTAAACACAAAAATAGGACTTCGACAACCATGAGTCTACATCACTCCATCGCATGAAAGATGGCAGTTAAGATGGGCACAGCCTGAGACGAGATGCTTAGTGGACGCAGTACAAGATCTACTATAAAACAAATATAGGAACAACGGATCAAATGAGATGTTTTCTTTCTAAATTAGTAATGCAACCAAAAAAAAAAAATCGAGAAAATGGCCTCATCAAGTGACATAAATGTGGCTTGTTTCTGCCGGCGCTTTCATTCAAACATTTACAGAATCAAACATTTACGGAATCAAACATTTACAGAATCAAACATTTACGGAATCAAACATTTACGGAATCAAACATTTACAGAATCAAACATTTACAGAATCAAACATTTACGGAATCAAACATTTACAGAATCAAACATTTACAGAATCAAACATTTACAGAATCAAACATTTACGGAATCAAACATTTACGGAATCAAACATTTACAGAATCAAACATTTACGGAATCAAACATTTACAGAATCAAACATTAGAAAGATGATATGGAAAACGTCTGCCGGTCACTGTATAACTGAAATACCCCGTTGGTCTGCACTGGACAATCGGCCTTTATTCTCCAGTCCCAGTAGCCCCGCCCCAGACCCCACTTCTCGGACCTCATATATAGGATAAATGCCGTAAAGATAATTTTAAACTTAGAACCGGAAGTGACATAATTATGTTTCTTTGAAATTAACAAACGTGACCGATTTGGGATTCTGTGAACTGGACAACACCGATTGGGGATTTTCTGTGAACTGGACAACACCGATTGGGATTCTGTGAACTGGACAACACCGATTGGGATTCTGTGAACTGGACAACACCGATTGGGATTCTGTGAACTGGACAACACCGGTTGGGATTCTGTGAACTGGACAACATCGATTCACCATTCACCCCCAGCTTGTACTATGTGCTGGTCACCACTCTTTTGTGTTTGATCATACATAGCCTACTTTGATGTAACGGATTATAGAGAAACGTAAACGAATATAGATTGGTTCTTTGGTTATGGAAGGCCCCGGTATCACTGCAAACGAATTAAAATCCATAATTGCTCAACCGCCCGTGCCAGCGTAATCACCCGAATTAATATCTCATCTCCCAAACAAAGAAAGGTAACTGTAGTCCCCATCGTAGCAGTCTCAGCACACGCCAAAAGACATAAGGCGAAACCGTGCAGAAAGTTGTTATAGGTTAAGATTGGTTAGGGAAGGTGGGTATGGAGTGTCAAAATATTGTTGTTTATACTATTTCGGAGAAAATTGTTTACTTTAACAAAACCACCTCCACAACTTTGCGAATTCTAAGGACAAGCATGGAAAGATGTAAAAGGAAGATATAAAAAAAACAAAGTCAAAGAAACAGAAATACCAAAATAAGAGGAGGCAAAGCAGCCGCAATACTCGTCGTATTCTTTAAAATCACAAACAGCGAGTGTGTCGTACACATTTAAAGTACAATGGTAATGGAAATATTGTGGTTTAAGCCTATCATAAAAAAATGTGTTCACGCTGTCACACACAAAGTGAGGATCATTATTCAAGTCACGACCTTTTCTGGAGCATGGTCAATATGAAACAATCAAAGACCTTTAGACCTGTTTTTGGAGCTGAGATGCTGGACATTTATCTCTTCGTTATTTCCTATACATGGACATTTTATCAGGTAGCCACGATAGCTCAGTGGTTAGTGAAGTGGACTATAAAGGACAAGAGGTAGGGTTCGATCCTGATCAATGGCTTTCGGTTCACCCAACCTTAAATGGGTACCGGATTTTTTCTGGGACAGTAAAAGCGTACCACATTACCGCAAAAATCATGAGCAGAAGGTCTAAACACATAATGTGCCGAGGTTCGATACAAATAACACATAATGTGCCGAGGTTCGATACAAATAATATACCGAAGGTCTTTCAAAATCATCGGCCATAGACACCATATTCCCTATACGCCAAGTGGCGTGACAAGACGACGTATGGACATTTTCTCTGCTTCTTTCAAATCTAGACAACTGTTGTTAAGGTTTTCCGTAACCTCTTCACCATGTATTTATTTTTCTTCTAGGTTTTTTTCCCCCTGTCAGTACCATGACAGAGCATGTTTTGCTATACCGGCATCAGATTTTCTTAGTGTGTGTCCAATCCTTCTACTTTTTTCTCTTATTTAAATATGTTTCTCTGTTACCCTTGTTTTGTTTTTTCGTAGATATCTGATCTATTTCTGATCCTTTTATGACGTATTATGTAGAGAGAATTCTTCACAAAATCATGTCCAAAGATTTGTCATTTACATTTAGTTATATTATTTATCAATCATGTCTCTTCGTCATATAAAAGGATTGTTTGTTCATGTGTATTGAATAGTCTAATCTTTGTTCTTGTTTTCATGTTTTCTTACTGCCCATCATTTATTACATTTGACGCAAACTGTTCCTGTTTTATTTAATCTCTAATTTATGTCTCTCGCTCTACCTCCTTTGTCGATAACGCTGCCCAAATATGTTAAGTGATCCACTTCCTCGATTAGCGCTTCTTCTATTGCTGTGGGGTTGTTGCTGTGTTGCCACATATCGTTATCTTTGTTCCAACAATATTAACCTGTAGCTCTGTTTTGGAATAGTTTATTTCTAGCTCCTATAACTTCTCTTTCATTTCGTCGTGGCTGTGTGCAGGCAGAACATCATCATCGGCAAAATCCGAGTTGTCTAGCGCTGACTCAAGAGTGTCCACTGAATTCCCTTTATTTTGCCCTGCGTGCTGGTCTTCATAGACAGATCTATTGCTGAAAGAACTAAAAGTAGTCACAAAACGCATCATCGACATACTCCCATCTCTGCTTTCAAACCGCCTGTTAGTGACCCACGTGGACTGTCCTAAATGTTATTTCTTCAAACATGGCGTATAAAAGCCTGCTGATCTGGATGGAATTCCATAATGCTCTAGCACTAACAAAAGCCTTCACGCAGTCAATAAATGTTATCAGAACTGAACAGTTCCATTCTATCGATTATTTTCTAATATTATTCACAGTTCGACAACGTGATATGTTTAGGGTGTATATTGTACGAGTGATACCTGCTATTCTCTTATTTGTGCATCTATTCATTTTTTAATTCTATTTAACACAATTCTGCTGAAGATCTTCCTAGACACCGAAGACAGTGAGAGGCCTATATTGTTATTACATTCAGATAGATCTAACTTAATTTTGATGTTTTATCAGATGTAGATCTTTCCTGTTATCTGGTGACCTCTCATCATCCCAAATCTTGCTGAACATCAATGAGGGTATCTCTGTTGGTATTTCTGTGTTTGCCAATTGTAAATCTGTCGTGATGTCCTCTGGTCCTGGGGCCTTATTAATTTTTATACCTGAGAGGGCGTCTTGGATTTCTGCCTTCCTCAGGGGCTCTGTGCTAATATGGGGTATATCTACCGACTCTGTCCGTTGTTTCTCCAAATACCAGGCTATTGACAACGTTTCTGACATTTTCTACACACCATTTGATAAGTTCTTCTTCTGACGTTACAACGTTACCATCTTTTCTTTTGATGGGTTGTCTGTTCTGTTCTGGGACATATCAAGAACGAGTAGATAGTGTCTTTCTTTATTAAAACTAATAAACACATTTGTTAGTGATGCAACCAGTAGCAGGTCAGCATGATCTAGAAACTGTATCGGCCGGAGTACAATTTAAAACAGTTATGAATTTAATCATCTCTTGCTGCATACAAGAACTAGTAATAAACCATTTTAGACTATTTCAACACAAAATTAATTTTGATTACATCATTTTTTACAAACGCCCAATATCAGCAAATAACAGAACATATATTTGATAAAAGTGTTTCATGTGTTAGCATCCATTGACTCCAATGTGATCATTGTTGCTGCGGTTCATGATGAAGAGCCCTGTTTACTTCCTGCATATTGTGAATGTTTAGTTGGTAATTTAGCAAGTTCCCAGGGTAAAACTCTCTCTGGTTTTTAAACAGAAATTTTCATAATCGAAATGATTTCCCGCATCACGTTGGCATCAAGCGAACAGACTTTCAAGTAGCTGTAAATTACTTAAATGATTTGCTGACACAAAACACAAGCCGGTGAACTATTGAGTAATGCTTCTCCTAACTTCATGATCACACAGCTCTAAGTCCATTCAAGCTCTAGAAAAGAGACTAATTGTCTTTGACAGCAAACACTCCCGCAGACACCTGTACGTCTTTGGAGATACTTTTCACCATATGAAGCTGTAGGAGAAGGAGCTAACCAATTGTGTGCGCCAAGTTACATAAGGAGATGACACTGGAAGTACACATAGGAGTTAACCAATTGTGTACGCCAAGTTACATAAGGAGATGACACTGGAAGTACACATAGGAGCTAACCAATTGTGTGCGCCAAGTTACATAAGGAGATGACACTGGAAGTACACATAGGAGCTAACCAATTGTGTGCACCAAGTTACATAAGGAGATGACACTGGAAGTACACATAGGAGCTAACCAATTGTGTACGCCAAGTTACATAAGGAGATGACACTGGAAGTACACATAGGAGCTAACCAATTGTGTGCGCCAAGTTACATAAGGAGATGACACTGGAAGTACACATAGGAGCTAACCAATTGTGTACGCCAAGTTACATAAGGAGATGACACTGGAAGTACACATAGGAGCTAACCAATTGTGTACGCCGAGTTACATAAGGAGATGACACTGGAAGTACACATAGGAGCTAACCAATTGTGTACGCCAAGTTACATAAGGAGATGACACTGGAAGTACACATAGGAGCTAACCAATTGTGTACGCCAAGTTACATAAGGAGATGACACTGGAAGTACACATAGGAGCTAACCAATTGTGTACGCCAAGTTAGATAAGGAGATGACACTGGAAGTACACATAGGAGCTAACCAATTGTGTACGCCAAGTTACATAAGGAGATGACACTGGAAGTACACATAGGAGCTAACCAATTGTGTGCGCCAAGTTACATAAGGAGATGACACTAGAAGTACACATAGGAGCTAACCAATTGTGTACGCCAAGTTACATAAGGAGATGACACTAGAAGTACACATAGGTCACGTATTCAGAATGGAAGAAATCTCTAACGTCAAACTTGACGTGATTGCCCGATTGTAGAAGAAAACGAGAAAGACCAAAATAATCCTTAAGAAGAACCAACTATAGTTCGTTCACAGATTCGTGCCCACAAAGTTTTATCAATTATGTCGGAAACTGATGAATTTATGTAATTCTTTTTCATGAAATCTAATTTTTTCATCGACCTTAAGATTTTATAACATTTAAGTACAAAGGTCGCCCGTGCGCTGCCGGGGCCCGAAAGGGGAGTAAAGAATAGCGGCGCTGTACCCTACCAGGCATGTTCGTAAGAGGCGAGAAAGGAGGGTTAGGCATCGGACTGGCTATTCCATATTGTAAAAAAATAAGCCGAAAAAACTTCACAAACATGAACAAGTCACAGAAAGATAAAGTTAATCCGTCAACCAGGAAAGAGAAGGGCTCTCTGTCTAAGAGACGTATGACGCAATCCGGAGAAAGCCATAAGGAGTCCGGGTTGCCGACTCACCCTTTGTCTACCAGGAAATCCTCCAGAATTGGCACCTGGAATGTTCGTACCCTTAACGAACAGGGAAAAGCGGCACAAGTGGCAGCAGAAATGACTAACTACAAGATAGATATTCCGGGAATGTGTGAAACAAGATGGCTGGGAGCGGAGAGAATAAAATTGAATACAGGGGAGATGATTTTATCATCAGGACACCAGGAACCAGGAGCATAACGTTGCGAAGGGGTAGCTATAATGCTATCAAAGAATGCACAGAAGACACTAATAGAATGGGAGGCAGTGGGACCAAGACTGGTGAGAGCAACATTTAGAACAACCAAAAACAAAATAAAATTACACATTATACAATGCTATGCACCAACCAACGATAAGGATGACTCAGTTAAAGATGATTTTTATAAACAGCTACAATGTCAGATGGATGCAAGATGAGCCAAGGATATTATAATCTTGATGGGAGACCTAAATGCTAAGGTAAGATCAGACAACAGAGGCTTCGAAGAGATTATGGGAAAACATGGACTTGGAGATATAAACGAGAATGGAGAGATATTTGTGAATTTCTGCGCCCTTAATCAAATGAGCCTAGGAGGAACAATATTCCAACATAAAAGAATACACAAAGCTACATGGGTGTCACCAGATCATAGAACGCAAAATCAAATTGATCACATATGTATTAATAATAAATTTAAGTCATCCTTACAGGATGTAAAAGTATATAGAGGTGCAGATGTAGCTTCTGATCATCATCTTCTGTTAGCCAAACTTAAAATTAAATTAAAAAGGTATACTACAACGAATAAGGGTAGAAAGTATTTCAATGTAGGGTTTCTTAAAGAACAAGGAATTAAAGATAAATTCGCAGTCACAATATCAAAAAAATACCAAGTCCTCCAACAACTAGAAAATACAATAAATATAGAAGATCATTGGAAACAGGTAAAAGATATATGGAAAGAGACATGCGAAGAAACACTGGGGAAAAGACAACGCCTGGATAGGGCATGGATGACAGCAGAGACCCTGGATAAAATTAAAGAAAGAAAGAACAAGAAAGCAGACATAAATAAAAGCAAAACAAGAAGTAATAAAGCCAAGACACAGGAAGCTTACACAGAGGTGTACAAATAAGTGAGAAGATGCATTAAAAGGGATAAGAGGAAATATATAGATGAACTAGCTAAAGAGGCAGAAGAAGCAGCAAATAAAGGGAATATGAAAGAACTGTACAACAGCACAAAGAAATTAGGTGGAAAATACAAACAGATCAACGCCTTTATCAAAGATAAGAAAGGAAATCTGCTTAGTAATATAAGAGAACAAATGGAGAGATGGAAAGAGCACTTTGAAGAACTTTTGAACAGACCCGGCTCAAATAATCCTCCAGATATACTACCAGCAGAAGTAGAGTTACACGTTAACTGCGGAAAACCAAGCAAAGAAGAAATAATGAAAGCCTCCAAACTATTAAAAGCTGGTAAAGCCACAGGACCAGATGAAATTCCTTCGGAAACCATCAAAGCAGATATTAACACCTCTACCAAGATGTTACATGATCTATTGGATAAAATTTGGGAGAGGGAAGAAATACATAAAGACTGGAGAGAAGGTTATATGATCAAACTACCAAAGAAAGGAAGTTTACAGGAGTGCACAAATTATAGGGGAATTATGCTACTATCAGTGCCAGGAAAAAATATTAGGCAGAATCATTCTGGAGAGACTAAAAGAGGCTATAGAGAAACACTTGAGAGATGAACAAGCAGGTTTTAGGAAGAACAGATCATGTGCTGATCAAATAACTACTCTACGTATAATAGTTGAACAAAGTTTAGAACTAAAATCCCCACTTTATATTGGATTCATAGATTACGAAAAGGCATTTGATAGTTTAGACAGAAGAATGCTTTGGAAGTTGCTGAGTCATTACGGAATCCCCATAAAGTTTATTAACCTGATAAAAACAATGTATGAAGGAACAAAATGTAGTGTGGTGCATGAAGGACAGCTTACAGAAGCATTTGAAATAAGAACAGGAGTAAGGCAATGATGCCTTCTGTCTCCATTTCTCTTTCTACTGGCCATAGATTGGATTATGAAAATAACTCAAAACAACAGAAATGCTATCCAGTGGTCACTGACCAAACAACTTGATGATTTAGACTTTGCTGATGACATAGCTCTCCTATCACACAGCCATCAACAGATGCAGGATAAAATGAGTATATTGGATGAGAGATCACAACAGCTAGGACTAAAGATTAATAGAGATAAGACCAACATTATGAGAATTAATGCAGTTGGCAATAACCAAATAAAACTAGGAGAAATACCTCTACTAGACGTACAATCTTACATATATCTGGGCAGTAATATAGATAAAGAGGGAGGAACAGAAAATGATACCAAAATAAGGATATCAAAAGCAAGAGGAGCTTTCATTGCACTGGGAAACCTATGGAAATCCAAAGAAATTAGGCTAAATACAAAAATAAAAAATTTCAACTCAAATGTTAAGTCGGTCCTATTATATGGCTTTGAAACATGGAGAATAACAAAACTGACAATCACGAAGGTACAGACTTTCATTAATGGATGCTTGCGCAGAATAAAGGGATGGAAATGGCAGGACAAAGTCACTAACGTGGAATTATGGAAATGTACCGGTCAAATACCAGTGGATAAAGAGATACAGCGAAGACGATGGCGATGGATAGGACACACACTACGGAAGCCAACTGAGAGTATTAGACAACAGGCCCTTTTTTGGAATCCCCAGGGGAAAAGACAAAGAGGAAGACCAAGGAATTCTTGGAGAAGACAGATCGAAGCAGAGATGAAGATGATGGGAAGACATGGAATGATCTTAAAAGAATTGCAAAAAACAGAACAACTTGGAAAGTGTTTGTTGAAGACCTATACTCCACTGGGAGCTAAAAGGTAAAAGAAGAAGAAGTACAAAGGTAGTTTGGATTTTGCACAAATATTTTTTTTTATATATATAATTTTAGGAAAATATCAAACCGTGTGCTCTAAACATTAGATTTTACTGTAAATTACGTTATTTTTCTAACAAACCTCTCAGTGGATTGCGTCTTATAATTTACGGTTCAGTGAGTGCGAGATTGTGTTAAGATGTGGTGGAGCACATGAAATTTGCCTTTTTAAAAAGTTAGTTGATTACACCAAATGTGGGAATAGTAAAATCCTAAAAAATTAGGACAACCAAGAAAATCATATTTTTATATACCTCAAAGAAGAAAAAATCTTTCCCAAATGCATGAAATCAGGGGAAAAAAAAATCAAAATTAAGGTCGGTGAAAAAATAATATTTCGTGAAAAAGAATTACATAAATTCATCAAACAGTTTTCGAGATAATTAATAAACTCTGTGGGCACGAATTTCTGAGCGAACTACAGTAGTAGCCACCGTCAGTTATAGTTGACTATAGATTTTCCAGCGCCACTAGAAATGTTATTTTTCTTTTCTTTCGACGCGAATTGTCTTTTTTCTATGAATCTGCTTCTTGTTTGGGTTTTAGTTTCAGAGTGTGTTTCCAAAGATTGCGGTCTGCAGCTTTCTCTGCCCAGGCTGTAAGTATTATGTTTAGAGCTTTCATGTCGCTTTTACACACGTCTCGACTATAAGCTTAGGAAGAAACCTGCAGGAACTAGCAGTGAATCGTCAAACTTAGAGAATATGAATTCTGCCTTCTGTGTCGTCTTCGGGCCAACGACAAACTGACTAGCTAACTAACTAAATAAATGAACGACTAAATGACTGACTGGCTAAAATGACTGACTGAAAAGCTAACACAGAAGCGATTAAGAAAAAAGGAAAGTATGTTCAGGGTATCTTCTAGTTTTTGTTTTGTTCGGTAATTTGATTGTGTATATTTTGTTTTTATTTAATCATTTCTATCTTCTTACAGATTAGAGATTAACAAAGTAGATAATGCTGGAGACAAGATGACAAAGATAACATTATGGGATTGACAGCGATCATTGACTTAGGTAAACGTTGACCAGATTAGATGATTTTATTAATAACAATTATTGTCCCTTTAATGTTTATGAATAGCCCCCGCCGTAGAATATATAAAGAAACAACAGATAAAATGGTTTGGCCACGTGACAAGGCATAAAGATCAAAACACAAAACAACGAGCCTTCAATAAAAGTGTGGGAATACCAAACCCATGGATCGACCACGAAAAAGATGGATCGATGGAATGTTAGAAGCACTAGGAAACATGGCAGCAGAGGCGAACAGAGGAGCAAAAGACCTCAAATTATATCTCCACTGAAAGGCACATGAAAAAGGAAAGAAGAAGTAGAATACTTATGTTGGATTAAATACGACAAACAATTTACATCAGCGTAATCTAACAGTTTACGTCAAAGACATGTAACGACGTCAGAAGTTTGGGTAGAGAAGAGTCGATTCAAAAGTAACAATCATTTAAAATAGACTTACTTGTACTGTTTTATTTCCGCACTTGCAGGAACATTGACGTCACCGTTCTTGGGGTGATATCCCAAGTCAGTATCTGTCAACAATTCTAGACATCACTAGTGAACGTGTGCTTTATTCAGGGATGGCCAGAAACAACAACAGAACATCCGTGAAGCTAGTCAGTGACAGCGACAGAGAAATCTACGACATCGTTAACTTTGTGTTTATTTGCAGCGCTATCAGTCTGTTCGGTATTGTGGCGAACGTCATCAATTTGGTGGTGTTCTACAAACAAGGCTTAAATAGTACCATGAACATCAACTTTTTTGGACTGGCTCTAACTGACCTGTGTAGTCTCATAACTCTGCTGTGGTGGGCAGTTTTCGTAAACCCATTGTTAGATAGATATGACATACCGATGGTTAGCCAGGAAGTCATGTACCTCACAGACGGAATCCCTCGGGTTTATTTCGGTAGGGTGGCGGCCTGGATAACCGTCTACATCACAGCAGAAAGATGCATGAGCATCATGTTCCCTCTGAAGGTCAAACTAATCATCACTCCCACGAGGACTGCAATTATTTTGTTCCTCATCTACACGATCATGATTTTGGTTTTTCTACCGGAGTATATGACGTCATATATAGGTTGGAAGTTTAACCCCGAGAAAAACCGGACGTTGTTGGGGATAGGGTTTACAAACAACAGAGGTAGCGTGGAAGGTCTGACCTACATCATCTACTCGGTTCTTGGTTCAGTCTCCTTCGTTGCTGTGGTTCTGTTCACGATGGTTCTAGTCATCCAGCTCAAGCAGAAAACAAAATGGCGCAAGACAGCAAGTACAGATACAAGAAAACAGGAAATAATATCCAATAGGGAAAGAAAGACAGTGACTATGGTAGTTCTAACAGCTACTGTTCTCATTGTGTGCTACACACCTGGGGCCGCTGTGTCCATGACAACATTTTGCCAACCGGATTTTTCTGTTAAAGGTGTCAATGTTAACGCATATTTTGTCTTGTGGTCATTTGTTTACATTTGTGATGGCATTAATTCCAGCGTCAACATCTTCCTCTAGTACAAGATGAGCTCTAAATACAGGGAGACGTTCAATAAAGCCTTTGGTGTTTGGTGCACAGGTCGTAAGTTTGTGAAACAACAGTAGGTCGGACAATGTCCTCTAAGTGGTCTGTTCATAATACTCGATCTAAGATTATCGTAACAAAGTTAATTAGTTATCACATCTCCCTCACTACATCAATCCATCAATTATAGACTTTGTTATTTCGATCAGTGTGTTTCAACATCAACTCTAAACTCCGTTACTACAAGTGATCTTCACGGGCTGTCTATATGGCATTCTTCTCCAGCTGTCTATATGACAATCTTCTCCAGCTGTCTATATGACAATCTTCTCCCGCTGTCTATATGACAATCTTCTCCAGCTGTCTATATGACACTCTTCTCCAGCTGTCTATATGACAATCTTCTCCAGCTGTCTATATGACACTCTTCTCCTACTGTCTATACGACACTCCGGCTTCTCCCCGTATGCCATGTTGTTTATATTTTCTGACGGTCAAGGTTATAACTCATAGCATTCACCGCATCGTTACTTCACCTGGTTTTCCTTAGGTCATTAGAATACTAGTTGGGTCCATATTTAATTTCAACAAAGAACTGGCGTGCCTACGTGAAGACTATCTCTATGATTTGATTTAAATCCGTCAGTAGACATATGCGAAGCCACATTTAGAGGGATAATTTTAAACATATTTCACACACACACACACACACACACACACACACATATATGATGGCCTTTGTCGTATTGACAGACGGTTGGTAGCAAGCAATCATGATAAGGTAGTGATTCGGTAAAATAAGTGTGTATTATGCTGGATGCTGCTTTGCTGAACACCTTCTCACGTGACTGAATCTGCCAATATTGGGTGGACAGATCAATTTACAGAATGAACAAGATGTATTTGTGGTGCTTGGCCTCATTTCCTTTCTCCTGTGCCTTCTGTCTTCTGAATTTGATATCAGCACTGCCTCGAAAGTTGCTGTGCTATTTTTTATTTGTGTTCTCCATATTCTACGATCTGCAATCAGATTTTCCCACTTTCTTTCACTGATAAAAAATTGCCTCAATGAAGCCTTGAAAACATCTTTATATCTCAGCACTGATCTGCCCTTTGGTCTCTTTCGGTCCCTAAGTTCGCCATACAATATTTGTTTGAGAATACGAATGTTTACCTTCCTTCTTACATGACCCAGCTACCTCAGTTTACGAGTCCTAAATGTTGTCATGATGGATGGGAGTTTGTGTTCATAATCTTTCGAAGGCAACGCACATGAAAGCTGTTTAACCTTTTCTACTACCCTGCATAGGTAGTCCAAGTTTCTGATCTGTATAGAAGTGTACTAACTTTGGTAAATTTGAATCTTTGTCCTGGACGTTAATTTGGTTTTGGCCCATACTCTAACTTTAAGTTTCACATATGACAGTTACAAGAAGTAATTACATATCACCAAGTTGGCATATCTTTTTTTAAATCATGTATTATTTATCATTTTGTCGCGAAATGACGGATATTATTATTTACAAAAGTAAGAGTTGCCTGTTTATGAAAGGTAACATTGAATATGTTTTGAAATTACTAATTACAACAAAAAAGCAAATAAATTTTTCACATTTTTCTTAAATTTTGCTCAAATAAATCCCACATTAAAAGTCTCATTTAAATGTACACAATAAACATACAAGGTTAATGAACAGATGAACTGCTCAAAAGCCCAACACCATTTTATCTTTATTTTCTTTGTTTTCTGCAGCAGGAGGCACCATATAGCACTTACAATTAGTTGTATTTGATATTTGTGTTTATCCTCATATACAATTAGTTGTATTTGATATTTGTGTTTATCCTCATTTACAATTAGTTGTATTTGATATTTGTGTTTATCCTCATTTACAATTAGTTGTATTTGATATTTGTGTTTATCCTCATTTACAATTAGTTGTATTTGATATTTGTGTTTATCCTCATTTACATATACTTGTATTGTATTGCGTATCCATCTTTACAGAAACTACATGAATTCCATTAATTTGTTACAAATAAATAACATGTTTGTAACAACAAATAACATGTTTGTAACAACATATAACATGTTTGTAGCAACAAATAACATGTTTGTAACAACAAATAACATGTTCGTAACAATTCATATTGATAGGACAATGAAAAGTAAACACAAATATTAACTATAAGATTGTCTATTTGCATGACATTTTAACTTGTATCTGTTATTAGTCATTTTTCGCTGTGTTGTATTTGAAAATGTGTTTGAATGACTGCCCTTTCTTCACACAACGGTATAAGATTTCTGTACAGTAAATGTGGTGTTAACAAATATTATGTGATATGGAAACAAGAAAAAATACATCGTCAAAACGGATGCAAAACTGAGTGTAATAATGACCGCTACGGGTAAATTGTTGCAAGTATCGACAGCTGATGAGGTAGAGGTCACAATTAATGTGATAGCACTTCCGATAACGTTCCAGACGTTGATCAAGAACGTTCATGACCAGTTGACTGCTGAAATATAAATCATGGTTGTAAGGCGATGTGTTGCTGCCCAAATATGTCAGTCAGTATGTTGATAACATACAATGTCTCACAAGCTAAAGTTGTGCACATGCTTCGGTCCAGTGACAATATATGCCCACCTTCCCTTCCATCCAATGGTAGCTTATCTGCAGAAGGCTCTTTGAATAGGTGCAAGGCTTTCTGAAGAAGTCACACTCTGGAGGAGTCAATCGGTCCCTGGAAAATACTGTCATGAACTAAGGTGTTTCCGTGTATGTCTCCCTGGAAAACACTGTCATGAACTAAGGTGTTTCCGTGTATGTCTCCCTCGAAACCACTGTCATGAACTAAGGTGTTTCCGTGTATGTCTCCCTCCAAAATACTGTCATGAACTAAGGTGTTTCCGTGTATGTCTCCCTCGAAACCACTGTCATGAACTAAGGTGTTTCCGTGTATGTCTCCCTCGAAACCACTGTCATGAACTAAGGTGTTTCCGTGTATGTCTCCCTCGAAACCACTGTCATGAACTAAGGTGTTTCCGTGTATGTCTCCCTCGAAACCACTGTCATGAACTAAGGTGTTTCCGTGTATGTCTCCCTCCAAAATACTGTCATGAACTAAGGTGTTTCCGTGTATGTCTCCCTCCAAAATACTGTCATGAACTAAGGTGTTTCCGTGTATGTCTCCCTCGAAACCACTGTCATGAACTAAGGTGTTTCCGTGTATGTCTCCCTCGAAACCACTGTCATGAACTAAGGTGTTTCCGTGTATGTCTCCCTCGAAACCACTGTCATGAACTAAGGTGTTTCCGTGTATGTCTCCCTCGAAACCACTGTCATGAACTAAGGTGTTTCCGTGTATGTCTCCCTCCAAAATACTGTCATGAACTAAGGTGTTTCCGTGTATGTCTCCCTCGAAACCACTGTCATGAACTAAGGTGTTTCCGTGTATGTCTCCCTCCAAAATACTGTCATGAACTAAGGTGTTTCCGTGTATGTCTCCCTCGAAACCACTGTCATGAACTAAGGTGTTTCTGTCTATGTCTCTTTCCAAAATACTGTCATGAACTAAGGTGTTTCCGTGTATGGCTCCCTCGAAACCACTGTCATGAACTAAGGTGTTTCCGTGTATGTCTCCCTCGAAACCACTGTCATGAACTAAGGTGTTTCCGTGTATGTCTCCCTCGAAACCACTGTCATGAACTAAGGTGTTTCCGTGTATGTCTCCCTCCAAAATACTGTCATGAACTAAGGTGTTTCCGTGTATGTCTCCCTCGAAACCACTGTCATGAACTAAGGTGTTTCCGTGTATGTCTCCCTCCAAAATACTGTCATGAACTAAGGTGTTTCCGTGTATGTCTCCCTCGAAACCACTGTCATGAACTAAGGTGTTTCTGTCTATGTCTCTTTCCAAAATACTGTCATGAACTAAGGTGTTTCCGTGTATGTCTCCCTCCAAAATACTGTCATGAACTAAGGTGTTTCCGTGTATGGCTCACTCGAAAACACTGTCTTGAAGTAAGGTGTTTCTGTCTATGTCTCTTTCCAAAATACTGTCATGAACTAAGGTGTTTCCGTGTATGGCTCACTCGAAAACACTGTCTTGAAGTAAGGTGTTTCTGTCTATGTCTCTTTCCAAAATACTGTCATGAACTTTGGTGTTTTCGTATATGTCTCACTCAAAAACATTGAGATGAATCATGTTCTTGCCATGAGCGGTTCCCTTTAAAACACTGCCCTAAATTAAGATATGTCCATAGAAAGTTCCCTCAAAAACACTGTCTTTCACTATGGTATTT
Source organism: Megaustenia siamemsis (assembly GCA_032433765.1). Lineage (NCBI taxonomy): Eukaryota > Metazoa > Mollusca > Gastropoda > Stylommatophora > Ariophantidae > Megaustenia > Megaustenia siamemsis. Next base: position 5,597,582 of record JAVIAB010000073.1, read on the forward strand.
CTATGTTTCGTTTTCACTGAAACACTGACCTGAAGCATCGTGTCTCCACGGTGGTTCACGTACCCAATAATCACAAATATTTTAATCATTCATGTTTGGCACCGCACAAGTAATTGCAAAGAATTCACTTCTACATTAACAGGTGTCCACATTAAAACACTGACCACACCAAAGTTAGAGTCATGATTCTCTCCACTTATTGTTTAACATCTCTGCTATACATAGGCACTCACTGATCTATCAAACCCCACTGTAACGTCATTCTTCTCCTACTTTTCTCTTTCACTGATACCTAAAAGGTGTCGTGGTTGATATCATTTGTCGTTCTTGTGCTGCTCGAATTGTCTGAATTAGTGATTTTCCTTTGTTGTTACATGTCTCTGTCACTGCATCTATCCATCTTCTTCTGGGTCTTCCTCTTGGTCTTTTTCCATGCATTCTCGAGAAGAACGCCCTTGATGGTGATTGGTGAGGATTCATTCTGACCAGGTGACCAAACCATTTAAGTTGTTGTTGTTCTATCTATTCTTGGCAGGGTTTTGTTCCTACCATTTTTCTTATGGTTTCATTTGGTGTTCTATCTCTTGTTGTGTTGTTTTTTACTTTTCTCAAGCATCGCATCTCACATGTATTGATCTTTCTTAAATGGGATTTAGAAAGGGTCCATGTTTGACTTTCATAGCACAAAGTTGGTATGAAGATGCTATTTATCATTTGTTGTTTTGCTTGCATAGAAATGTTTGGATGTCTTAGCAATGGTGAAAGCTGGTATGTGACAGCATTTGCTTTTTGTATTCTCATGTCAATTTCTCTGTCTAGTTTTCCATCTTCTGTGAACATTGTGCCTAAATACTTGAATTCCTCTACTTGTTTTATTTCTTTAACTTTGATCTTGATGTTTAATGGGTGTCGTAATTAGCTTATTCTTATAGCCTCTGTTTTTGATGTGTTAATTTCCATACTGTAGTTTGTGCAGCTTTTATCTAGAGATGTTAAATGCTGTTGTAGCAGGTTTTCATCCTCATATAATGTAATGTCATTAGTAAATATATATTTAAATCCAACAAAGATAATGAATCTATAGGTGTATCAGATCTAGGGTTTTAGAGGGTTAAAGCGATGACGTCACTCGGCCACGCTGAGTACTGTTTAATGTGAAGGACATACCGTGAATGGCATGCTCGTGGTCACATAGCCAGACTCGGTAGGCAGGCGAGAGGACTGATTTGATTCAGTCTCATTAGTACAGTGAGCAAGTAACATAGATTGTACCTGGAAGCCGCCAATGACACGGGGTATCATGTAGACAGATTTGGCTGGTCATATGAAATAGTTAGAAATAGATAATTAGATATGAATTATAGAAATAATTAGAGAGATCAGCCAACTAGATAAACATGAAATAAGTCAAAGATAGATTGGCATAGAAGAATTGGTCCATACTAAACAGTTATAAATGAAGGTTGTAGTTAGGTAACTGGCGAGCAGTTGTAGAGAAATATTTCCAATGGGAGTGTGTGAGTTTGTTGACTCTTATGGTTTCAGATTCCTGAAGTAGAAATGGTGATGTGCCATATGTCATGGAATCTATTAAAGTGCTGGCTAGTCTTTAGGACAATACTCTAGAAAAGTTAATGAGAAAAATGCTATGCCGGCAGGTGAGTACATAACCACAGCATGGTCGGCTACTCTAGAGACAGTTAAATTGTAGATAAGGGAACTTAAAAAGTACTATAACCCACGTACTCGACAAAATATAACATTAGTTGCTGCCCTTGTGGTCAGTGCGATGGTTTGATAGGTTATCTTCAGTAGAACGAATTCATAAAACCTTTTGTTTCATAGTTGCCAGGTATGCAACAGATCATAGTTGCCAGGTATGCAACAGATCATAGTTGCCAGGTATACAACAGATCAAAGTTGCCAGGTATGCAACAGATCATCGTTGCCAGGTATGCAACAGATCATAGTTGCCAGGTATACAACAGATCAAAGTTGCCAGGTATGCAACAGATCATAGTTGCCAGGTATACAACAGATCAAAGTTGCCAGGTATGCAACAGATCATAGTTGCCAGGTATGCAACAGATCATCGTTGCCAGGTATGCAACAGATCATAGTTGCCAGGTATACACCAGATCATAGTTGCCAGGTATACAACAGATCAAAGTTGCCAGGTATAAAACAGATCATAGTTGCCAGATATACAACAGATCATAGATGCCAGGTATACAACAGATCATAGTTGCCAGGTACACAACAGATCATAGTTGC